>JADBJO010009930.1:35000-52500 GCA_016801955.1 Conus betulinus
ATGTCTCAATCGATTTTGTTGTTGTTGTTGTTGTTGTTGTTGTTGTTGTTTTTTGTTTTGTTTGTTTGTTTATTCTCAGACCTGGTGTTTGAAATCCATTAAGCACATTGATGAGTGTGAAGGCCAATTTTAATTGCATTTTTGGAAGAATACATTTCTGAAAAAAAAAAAAAAAGTTATATCCTACCCACCCCACCCCCACTCCCACTAAAAAAAAATCAAATAAACAAACGAACGGACAACCAAACACTCGCGCACTTTTCATGACGAAAGTGCATGTGTTGATTGAGAAATCATAAACGTCGAAAGAACAAATAAACAAACAGCGCCAATAAAGGGAGAACAAAGAAAGAAACTCAAACAGAGACAGGAATTGTTTTTCCCCAGTTCTTCGTGTGAAAGAGTTCAAGATGAAGACAACAGAAGCTGCATTCTCTGTGACCGCTGGCAGGGAAAGATCACTCTGTCGGCACATAATGGGTTCAGCTCTCGTGACACGATTTGGGAGGATCCCGATGATGAGATTCATTCATCCGCTTTACGTGTGAGAGTTCAATGTCTTGTTTAAATCTCATATTTATTTGAAATAGAAACATGCTCTCTCTCTCTCTCTCTCTCTCTCTCTCTCTCTCTCTCTCTCTCTCTCTCTCTCTCTCTCTCTCTCTCTCTCTCTTCCACATGCCACCGTTCCCCCTTCAAGGATGCATGATCATGTCGTCATTTCCTGTCGCGTTTTGATTGGTTGAAGCAGCAAGGCTCTGTTCTTTTTTTTTTTTTTTTACAGCTGCTCTCGACTTTCGTTCAAAGACGTGAAACACATTTCGTTCAGAGAATGCGTTTGTTTGTTCGTTCGTCGTTTCCTTCGGCGCTTTTTTTCCTCTACTGTTTGTTTAGACAGAAAATTGTTTGTTTGTTTTGATTGTTACATTTCTTGGACTGGTGATGGTTTTGCTATGGAGCTACATTTAAAATGCATACAGTTAAAATGCGTACACAAAGGAATCGCGTCTCTCTCTCTCTCTCTCTCTCTCTCTCTCTCTCTCTCTCTCTCTCTCTCTCTCTCTCTCAGCTTAGATAGGCAATGTGGGAGACCTGCTCTTGCTTGCTTGCGCGCGCTTTCCTTGTCTGTCTATTTTCCGCTGCAGCTGTCCTCCTTTCTTCACACAAACTGGCACCTTTGTAGATGGGGACGCGTCATCTAACTCGATCCATAGCAGTTTGTTTCCCATGCTTCAAGGTTGATCATTGTTGGACTACTCAGCAGTCGATAACAGAGAATGGAGTTGTCCATGAGTTGTACTGAAGCACGGATAACAGAAAGCGACAACAAGGCAGCCTCGGATACTGTGAAGACGCTAATGAGATCAAAGCCAACCCCGGTAGTAGAGAACAAGTGCGGTTCCTGCCACGCAGAACCAGCTACACTGCAAGGTTAGTGGACGACTGCAAAGAACTGTGTGACTGTAAGGTTGAACCTCAGATCAGCATATCACACCACGCTATTAACCACCGGCAGTAATTCTGGGGATGTTTCGCTTCTGTCGCACCTTTTGTGTCGCCTCAGCGGCTATATCTCATTCTCATGCTGCTCATACGGTCCCTATCCAAAGCCACATAGCATGAGGAAGGGGCCAGAAAAGGTACCCTGAACAGTGTCTGCTCCATCCTTCCCTAGTGATCCTACCGCAGCTGGAAGGAACCCTACTTCAGCGGTCGAAATCAAAGAAGAAAAAGACGAGGATTGTTCCTCTCACCCATGGCACATGGAATGTGCGCACCCTCCTGGACAGAGACGATGCAAACAGGCCTCAGAGGAGAACAGCATTACTTGGAAAAGAACTCGCTAAATGTAACATCGTCATCACAGCCTTGAGGTTCACCCGGCTTGCGGGTCAAGGCGAACTTTATGAAAGGTGCTCTAACTAAACCTTTTTCTCTGGAGCAGAAGAAAAAATTCAGAACAGATGGAAGTGTTTTACCTCATGAAACTCCAGGCAAAAACTTAAGTTATGACAGACATCACCAAGGACTTTCTGTTTGCTGACTCAGAGAAACTGACATTGCAATGCAGCATTGACAAGTTTTCCATTGCCTGCGCCAACTTCAGTCTCACCCTAAAAACAAAGATGATTAAATTTCTGCATCAACCCGCACCAGCCAGAACCTACGCAGAGCGTAACGTCACTGTCAGTGGTGTGAGACTTGCTGTGGTGAGTAAATCCACCTACCTTGGCAGTATACTGTCCTAGAACGTCATCATGAAGAGATCGTCAGAAGTTCAAAGCAAGTGTCATCTTTTTGCAGGCTATACATTAATGTTTGGAATAGAAGAGGCATCAGTCTGGAGACTAAGTTGAAGGTGCATATAGCAGTCGTTCTTCCCATACTCATCTACGCATTTGAAACTTGGACGTTGTACAAACAGCACGCTAAGAAACTGAATCACTTCCACACAACCTGTCTAAGAAGATTACTAAACATCAAATGGCAGGACAAAATCCCAGACCCAGATGTGTTTGAAGAAACAGGCCCGCCTGGCATCCGCAATATCTTGATTCTGTCTCAGCTTCGATAGGCAGTTCCTGTACCCTCGCATGCCAGACTACCAGCTACCCAGAGACTATTCTACGGTGAGCCGCTACAAGGAGTGCGCACCCATGGAGTTCGGAAAACATGCTTCAATGACACTCTCAAAACATCCATGAAAGCGTTTAGCACCAACCCTGACACATGGGAACAAAGTGATATGGATCAAGCTAGATGGCGCTATTCTATCCACAAAGGTGCCAATTTATGTGAAGGAAGGAGGACAGCTGCGGCACAACGAAAGAGACCGCCAAGGAAAGCCCGCGCCAGCAATCGACAGGACGTCTCCCACATTCCCTGTCCGAGCTGTTGCTGCACATTCCGAGCACACATCGGTCTGATCAGCCACCTCCGCACCCACAGATCATCTACCCCCCTCAGCCCCAAGATGACTGAAGTGGTCCTCCTCGACTCAAAGGACAAACATGTCATTGGTGACGTTTATCTGTTGAGAAGAGGAAAAAAATCTGCAGGAATTGTCCAGTAGACTGGAGAAAGCTTCTTCTAGTACATATGATGAAATGGACGTTAAGTTAGGTCAAAACAAAGCTTTAGTCATCAGTTCCCTACAAGATTGAACAGTCTATATCACACTGAACGGAGACGTAGACCACTTGAAGTGTCCCAGGTCCATTCTGATCGAAAGCGACATTCAATAATCAACATCATACATTGAATTCACGTCACCTGGGAGACAGACCGCTTCAACTATTCTGAATCCGTTCTGAACAAAAACAACATTCGACAGCTAACACTTAACGCACATAACTAGCCAGGGGAAAAGCGCAAAATGAAGGGATCGTTTTTTATTATCATTACTGCTTCTAATGATGATCATACTCCACCCCCATATAAACACCTACCACGCCTTACCCCTCTCTTACACTGTCACATGACGATCTCCATGCACATACTCCCATGCACACAGACACAATCATACGCCCCGCATGCAACAACACATCTGATTCCTTCCATTCAAGACAACAGACTAGCATACGATTTTAAATGTCTCCCCCGGTGAAATCATGGATTTTTTTATATCTTCCTTCCATTTTCACCTCACTTCTTTTGGCGTGAAGGGGTTTTAATACTTCCTCCTTTTTTCACACAATATGTTGTTTAACAGACGTCACAACAATGATATTTTTCCCTTTCATACAAAGTGTTAACACTGTTCTTGCAGAAACATATCTAGGTCACATTGATCTCAATTCATTCACCCATTTTACACATTTCTTTTCAGCTCATACAGACGACCAGTTTGCTCACATAAACAACATTCCATTCTAAGTTCACGTCCCCCACTTCTCTTAACCTTTTCCAATGCAAAAAAAAAACTCCTCTCTCTTCTTTTAAGTCACCAAAATGATACATTGTTTCCAAGGCAACAATCTCCCAATTACTAAAAAGTACACATCCTTTTCAAGAGACCAATCCATCAATCACAAAACATTATATATTCCTTCCATGAGGACAATCACCTGATCAAATTTCCAATTAGTCCAGATCAAAATTTCTCCCGACAGCAGACATTCTGTCCCAGGGAGAGAGATTCTTATGACCGTGGCTCTTGTCTCTACTGACAACCCAAAGCCCCGTAACTCCTGACGCAAATCAAGGGTTGCGAAGGGCTCGTTCAAAGTAATACCTCCAATGTGTAGGGTGCTCGCCCTAGAATGACAAGGCACTCTTTTAGTAATGAATTGATAATTTACTGGAATATACTTGTAATGGTCGGTCATAGGGTCGATATTTACCTAGCAGATGTGTGAACGAGGTAGAATTTGGAAAACAAGCAATAATCAAAATGGGAATAAACGATCGAAATGCGAGAATGCGATAAAAGGCTTGTGTTGAAAAATTATCAAATATGTTCAGATATCCTATACTAACCCTAAGATTAGTTATATATCAGCCTACAAATAATTGAGAGTTCAACTCTCTCTCTCTCTCTCTCTCTCTCTCTCTCTCTCTCTCTCTCTCTCTCTCTCTCTCTCTCTCTCTCTCTCTCTCTCTCTCCTTTTAACTAGTCCACTGCTTCTGCTATAGTGACAGGCAGTCTCTTTTCACAAGAGCACAAATCACTATTAAAACAAAACTGATCACTGGTAAGCAAGGACTCTATTAGTATGCGAGTTTTCAGTCACTCTAGTTAAAGTTCTCCTTAAACATATCAAGTATCTGCAGAGAAGGTCTGCCGCTTTAAAGTGCACAAAAAGGGGAAACTATATTTTTCCCCAGGGCGCATAACATACACTCTTCCCTCTCTCATCTCTCCCCCCCCCCCTCCCAACTCTGCATTCCCTCTGTGTCCTGTCTGTGTTAATGTGTGAAAGAGACCATGCATGCGTGCCCATGTGTGCTCCTCTGAATGTGGGTGTATGGTGGTGGTGGTGGTGGGGGGGGGGGGTGCCCACGCGCTCACACGTGCATGTATGTGTGTGTGTGTGTTTCCATTGCATGTACAGCCATGCGTTTTGTGTGTGTGTATGTGTGTGTGTGTGTGGGTGGGTGGGTGGGGGGGGATGATAAAGAATGTGAAGGGGCAAAGGAGGAGAAGGGAGACTCAGTGGAGATGAGGTGATGTGGTCATCACTTCAAGGAATAACAACAACGAAAAAAAAAAACAAGATAATGATCACCGCTTCTGGTGCTGTCCTCATTCCAGTCTCCCCAAACTGTGGCACCAAACCAGACACTCTGTTCGTAAAAACATGGCTTCTGTCAGACCTCTACAGAAACCACACATCTTTGCTAGAAGATACGAGATTTAATCCAGTGAGCTGAGCTACTTGCTTGCGGCTAGGCAAACGGTGGCATCTATTCTGTTTGGTGCACGAAAAGTATATGTGTGCGTCTGTTCGTGCGTGTTTGTGCGTGTGCGTGGATGCATGAGTGTGGGTGTGTTCATATGCGTATATGCCTGCGTGGGTACGTGAGCGTACATGTGTGTGTGTGCGTGTGTGTGCGCGCGTGTGTGAGAGAGAGCGAGCGAGCGAGCGAGAGAGAGAGAAGAGACTCAAGACTCAAAGACTCAAGACTCAAAAGTTTTAATTGCAAAGGCCACCGACCTATCTGCAAGGAGGTCAATAATGAACAAAATAGAATTCAAGTGAAAACCAGGGCACGTCGCGTCCACACACACACACACACAATCATACCACACACACACACACACACACACACACACACACACACACACACACACACACACACACACACACACTCACACATGCCACTTGTGAAGAGTGGGAAGAACAAAGCAAAACAAACAGAAAACATTTCCTGTGTAGGAGAGGCGAAAAAAAAACGAAAAAAGCAGGTATAACATTTTCCTCAAACAATGTTAAATTTAAGACATTTCTAGTAGTTCTCTTTTTTCGCATTGCATAAAAAATAAACATGGCTACAGAGCGGGTTACATCTCTCTTTTCTCATTCTGCAATAAAAAGGTTAGCGGTGACTGATAACGTTTTTGAAGAAGGGTGAAATATACTTTTCTCTTAAGTCATGGTAAGATGGACAATGAAGCAAAAAATGTAATTCGTTTTCGATCTCTGATCGCAGAATGGACAGTTTTCTTAGTGTTGGGTTTGTATCTTTTATGGACATTTAAATCGCTTACTCCCAGCCGAAACTTGACAAAAATATTTCGAAATCTCGGAATAGTAATATCATGTAGATATTTTTCAGGCTGCAGCAACGATTTTAAACAAGCGGTAAGTAGAATATCTGTCGCTGTTTGATAACTTATCATTCCATTCTTGTTTATAACAAAGAGTGCGTGTGTGCGTGCGTGCATGTGTGCATGGGTGCACGTGTCTGCATGCTTTGTGTGTGTGTGTGTGTGTGTGTGTGTGTGTGTGTGTGTGTGTGTGTGTGTGTGTGTGTGTGTGCGCGCGCGTGTGCGTGTGTCTGTGTGTGCGTGCATGCGTCTATGCGCCTGTATATGAGAGAGAGAGGGGGGGGGGGAGGCGGGGGTAGAACAAGAAAAGACATACAGCCAGCCAGCCAGAGAAATGAAAGAGATGCAGAGAGAGAGAGAGAGAGAGAGAGAGAGAGAGAGAGAGAGAGAGAGAGATCAATACGCATACAGTGATTATTATAAAGCTGTCATCGTGCAAAACCCAGTGTCAGGGCTTCCTCAGTGCCAGACAAATGAGAACTGTCTCAGGTCGTTGGCTGCCCCACTCCTGCCTGTCATTCCTGCTCTCTGGCTCTTGTTTCTTTCGTTTTCTGTTTCCTTGTTTCTGAGGCAAAGCAAGGTCCACGCCGATCCTTCCGAAGCCCATGGTAACATGTTTGTTTTCTTTTCTTATACTGAACAATGCGTCACACACACACACACACACACACACACACACACACACACACACACACACACACACACACACACACACAAATTTAATTTGCCCTTCTCATTTTCTTCTGATTCCCCCTCTCGGTCCCCTCCCATCCTTTTTCTCTTCTTTGTTTTGAAAGAAACTCTCTCTCTCTCTCTCTCTCTCTCTCTCTCTCTCTCTCTCTCTCTCTCTCTCTCTCTCTCTCTCTCTCTCTCTCTCTCTCTCTCTCTCTCTCTCTCTCTCTCCCATTTTACTTTTTTTCAATCGTATTGTAGTTCTAGTCACTTTTTGCATGCTTCTTTTGTTGCCTTATCTTATGTTGACCCTATTCAGGGCGAGGACTGGATGTAAAAAAGCACATCGGTGCTTATCTATCATCCTCGTAAATAAAGAATTTTGTCTTGTCTTGTATTTTTGTGTGTGTGTGTGTGTGTGTGTGTGTGTGTGTGTGTGTGTGTGTGTGTGTGTGTGTGTGTGTAGGTTCTAGTTTGGTTTCACTTTTGAAAATATGTAACAAAACTTGTACGACGAAATATTTGTAAGACAAAATATGTGTCCGACATAATAAATGTCCAAAGCGTCTTTGTCGTAAAACAAATGTAAGCAAGAGTAAATTACAGAAAAGATAGCCCCCGCTACCTTTCCATCTTCAATTCCCCCACCACCTCCTCCTTCTTCCTTTTCATCTTCAGCCATACCTTCTATTCACCCCTTCCCTTTCACTACTGTTTTCTTTTTCAGATTTCTTTGCTTGGTGATGGAGGGTATGGGGTGTGGGTCTGTCGTCTAGTGGCTCTCACAGACCTGAAGTATCAGACAGGGTAGATCTCGTTTGTGAAAGATGAGAGGAAGGCAGCGGTGGTAATGGTGATGGTGGTGGAGGGGGGGGGGGCGGGGTGTTGACAGCGCTGCCAAATTAAAATTCAGTCATCTCCTTTCTTTCACTCCTCTAAAAAAATGTGTCCCAGTTCTTAACAATGTGTGTGTGTGTGTGTGTGTGTGTGTGTGTGTGTGTGTGTGTGTGTGTGTGTGTGTGTGTGTGTGTGTGTGTGTGTGTTGTGTGTGTCTGTATTGTTGTTGTTGTTGTTGTTGTTGTTTGCTTCATAAAACGTAAACCAAAAACACAATTGTCCCAGTTCCTAATGGGGTGTGTGTGTGAGTTGTTGTTGTTGTTGTTGTTGTTGTTGTGTTGTTGTTGTTGCTTCATAAAACGTAACCAAAACGACGCCCATTCTATCCTGCAGGATTTCATTCGTTAGGAGGAAAGGCTCATCACATTAAAGCACATTGTTATGTTTCAAACAATTAATTTTTTTTTTGGTAATATGAAATAAAGGACACGCTCTACAGTCGAGATCGTGATAGTGGAAATCATGACATCAATGTCCTAGAGCACATACCCGGATGTAAACAGAAACTGATTACGTGGGGGGGTCCATCGCCTGTGGTCACATGACCTTTTGTCTTTCCTTCCTGTCGTTCTCCTGCAGCAGCTGCGACAAACTACAATGGGACATGCGCTGATCACTTCAACATTTCTTTAAGGTTTCATCCTCTCTCACCGCCGTCTCCAAATCCTACCATTACCTCCTCCCTTGCCGCCAGGAACTCTCACCTCCCCACAGCCTTCAACCTCCTTCTCCTCCCCCCCACCCACTTTCTCCCCTTCGATCTGCTGCATTCTTCAAGGTACACTTTGTATGACCGGCCCATAAAGTGTTTTACGTTTACAATAATCACGATAATGATAACATCATTGGTAAAATTTATATCATTGATAGTAATGCTACTGCTGCTGTTGCTGCTGCTGCTGCTGCTGCTGCTGCTGCTGCTACTGCTGCTGCTGCTACCTCTACTACCACCACACCACCACCACCACCACCACCACCACCACCACCACCACAGCCACCGCCCATCATCACCCCCATTAGAAAGGGGAAGAAGATAAACGATAATGATGATGTTGCTGCTGCTGCTGCTGCTGCTGATGATGATGATGATGATGATGATAATGATGATGATGATCGTGATGATGATAATCATGATGATGATTATAATAAGTTGAACTTTCAACAGTATTCTGCTTCGCATTTCTCCTTTATATTCATCTGAAATGTTCTCACTCCACGTCGTCCACATCCTCCCCCCCCCTCTCTCTCTCTCTCTCTCTCTCTCTCTCTCTCTCTCTCTCTCTCTCTCTCTCTCTCTCTCTCTCTCTCTCTCTCTCTCTCTCTCTCTCTCTTATGGCTGGATGTTTTGAAGCACAATGCCTCTTTGTGGCAGAACTGATGGTTAATGACCGCCTTTGGGTGACTTCCAGCACTCATTTCTTTTCAATATCATCTTGGACCTCGTCCCAGCCCAACATTTGAACATCTTTATTTGTCCTTTGATTTTTAAATTGAGCAGTTAGTTGAACTTCAATTTCATGCATTTCTTTGATTTGGGCAGACATTATATGTCATCGTCAGTTTTTGGATTTTCACCGTCACCATCATCATTGTCGTCGTCATAGGTGGTACAGTCATAAGTACTGTTTTTGTCGTCGTTGTTATTGTTATCATTGTCGTCGTCACTATCATCAGCGTTATCGCTATCTTCTTGTTTGTATTCGTTGTTAATCATTGTCGTTGTCATCGTCGGTACGAAGGTGTTGCTGCTTCTTCTTTCCTTCCTTCCTCCTCCTCCTTCTCCTCCTCCTCTTCTTCTTCTTCTTCTCTTCTCTTCTTCTTCTTCTTCTTCTTCTTCTCTGTTCATCACATAATCCTATTTATCATCATCATCATTATTATAATCACCATTATCATTATCACCATCACCATCGTCAACATTATCATCATGATCGTCATTATCATCATCATCATCATCATCATCATCATCATCATCATCATCATCATTATCTCACCGTCATTGTCATCATTACTATCACCACCATCACCATCACCATCATCACATCATCATTCTCACCATCGCCGTCGTCGTCGTCTCCGTCAACATCACCACCATAATAGTCCTCGACGTAAGGATTACTTTCTGTTCTTTGAAACAGAATAGACGTTCTGTTAAAGTATTAAAACGTAGCTTTTTTATATTGCCTTTGCACGGAATCTTCAAAACGCCAGAGTCTCCATTTTCCGTCACTATTTTGTCCGCATCAGCATGTTTTCTCTCTCTGCTCTCTGTTCACGCCCACTTACCCGTTTCTCTGCTGTTCTATTCCCACCACTTTCCATTTCTCTGCTCTTCTACACCCACCACTTTCCATTTCTCTGCTGTTCTATTCCCACCACCTTCCATTTCTCTCTGCTCTTCGACACCCACCACTTTCCATTTCTCTGCTGTTCTGTTCCCACCACTTTCATTTCTCTGCTCTTCTCCACACCCACCACTTTCCATTTCTCTGCTCTTCGACACCCACCACTTTCCATTTCTCGCTCTTCTACACCCACCACTTTCCTTTTCTCTGCTGTTCTATTCCCACCACCTTCCATTTCTCTGCTTTTCGACACCCACCACTTTCCATTTCTCTGCTCTTCTACACCCACCACTTTCCATTTCTCTGCTGTTCTATTCACACCACTTTCCATTTCTCTGCTCTTCGACACCCACCACTTTCCATTTCTCTGCTGCTTTCTGTTCCCCCACCACTTTCCATTTCTCTGCTCTTCTCCACACACCCCACCACTTTCCATTTCTCTGCTCTTCGACACACCACCACTTTCCATTTCTCTGCTCTTCTACACCCACCACTTTCCTTTTCTCTGCTGTTCTATTCCCACCACCTTCCATTTTTCTCTGCTTTTCGACACCCACCACTTTCCATTTCTCTGCTCTTCTACACCCACCACTTTCCATTTCTCTGCTGTTCTATTCTCACCACTTTTCCATTTCTCTGCTCTTCTCCACACCCACCACTTTCCATTTCTCTGCTCTTCTCTCACACACCCACCACTTTCCATTTCTCTGCTGTTCTATTCCCACACTTTCCATTTGTCTGCTGTTCGACACCCACCACTCACTGTTTTCTGTGCTATTCTACACATACCACTCACTATTTTTTCTGTTCCTCTACACCCACTCTACACTATGCTCTTCTGCACCCACCTTTCCATTTCTCTGCTCTTCTGCTGCACACACCACTTTCCATTTCTCTGCTCTTCTGCACCCACCACTTCCATTTCTCTGCTCTTCTCCACACCCACCACTTTCCATTTCTCTGCTCTTCTGCACCCACCACTTTCCATTTCTCTGCTCTTCTACACCCGCCACTTTCATTTCTCTGCTCTTCTACACACACCCCCGCCACTTTCCATTTCTCTGCTCTCTTCTACACCCACCACTTTCCATTTCTCTGCTCTTCTACACCCGCCACTTTCCATTTCTCTGCTCTTCTACACCCGCCACTTTCATTTCTCTGCTCTTCTACACACCCGCCACTTTCCATTTCTCTGCTCTTCTACACCCACCCACTTTCCATTTCTCTGCTCTTCTACACCCCGCCACTTTCCATTTCTCTGCTCTTCTACACCCGCCACTTTCATTTCTCTGCTCTTCTACACACACCGCCACTTTCCATTTCTCTGCTCTTCTTCTACACCCACCACTTTCCATTTCTCTGCTCTTCTACACCCGCCACACTTTCCATTTCTCTGCTCTTCTACACCCGCCACTTTCATTTCTCTGCTCTTCTACACACCCGCCACTTTCCATTTCTCTGCTCTTCTACACACCCGCCACTTTCCATTTCTCTGCTCTTCTACACCCCGCCACTTTCATTTTTCTCTGCTCTTCTACACACCCGCCACTTTTCCATTTCTCTGCTCTTCTACACCCGCCACTTTCATTTCTCTGCTCTTCTACACACCCGCCACTTTCCATTTCTCTGCTCTTCTACACACCCGCCACTTTCCATTTCTCTGCTCTTCTACACCCGCCACTTTCATTTCTCTGCTCTTCTACACACCCGCCACTTTCCATTTCTCTGCTCTTCTACACTTACCATTTCCCATTTCTCTGCTCTTCTTCTACACTTACCATTTCCCATTTCTGAACTGTCTGTCACGACCCATTACCTGACATTTCTCCATTCATATTTGATGAACCAGCACGTGGGGGTGTGTATAAAAATCATTCTTAATCACCTCGTCACCATTGTTTGTGGCTTGTGTATGGAGTGTTTCAAGGAGTAAAATAAAGATTCGGTGTTTTGTAATCATCTTTTTCTTGTGGCCTGTTCCTTAGTGTGTGTGTGGAGTGCCCCCTCGAACAATCGATTGTGGTAAGGGGTTGAACCGAGTGCAAAAGTAGTGAGGGTCACGTGAGGGTGTAACAATGTGACACGTCATGTACACTCGAGCCAAACATGTTAATGCACAAAGAAATGAAAGATATCTAAGGAAGGAACACACAACAACTACAACAACGACGACGACAACACAACAACAACACACACACACACACACACACACGCGCGCGCGCGCGCGCGCGCGCGCGCGCACGTACGCACGTACGCACGCACGCAAGCGTACGAACACGCATGCACGCGCACACGCACACGCACACACACACACACACACACACACACACACACACACACACAGACAGACAGGCAGGCAGACAGACAGACAGACGACAGACAGACAGACAGAGAGAGAGAGAGAGAGAGAGAGAGAGAGAACCACGTATCTCTATACATGACTTAGTGCAGAGATACATGGTTGTGGTTGTGATGTATTAGACAGACAGACAGGCAGACAGACAGGCAGGCAGGCCGGCAGGCAAGCAGGCAGACAGGTAGTGAAGTGGCGGTAGGGTGAATAAGTCCTGCCTTTCGGTCAACAACGGTGCATTTTCACGTCCGTTCACCGAGTCATTTGAAAAAAACAACAAAAGGTTTGAATGTAGAGCCCATCACTTAACCGAAACAAACCACTGGGGATCTCATCTCCATGAACCATTCAGCATCAAGCGCAATTTCCTATGTCTCCTGGCCTGACCTGTAATTCCAAAGCAGTCCCTTAACTATTAGGCATAGTTTTGTAAGCCCACCACCATGAGGTGTATTTCCAAATCAGTGTGCCAGAAAAACAACCGTGCTATTTAAATAATGAATGAGTATGCGGCGCCGCTAAGATCACTCCATGGTCTAGACGTCTATCTGCGTCACACACACACACACACACACACACACACACACACACACACACACACACACACACACACACACACACACACACACACACACACACACACACACACACACACACACACACACACACACACACACACACACACACACACACACACACACACACACACACACACACACACACACACACACACACACACACACACACACACAGAAAAGCTCATGCGGTGCGTGACGACAAGTACTTCTACTGTTAAACCTGGCCATAATGAACCTCTAAATCTGGAGCTCAGCTCATATTTCTAGACTTCCTTAAGCCCCCTCCCCCCCCCCCCCCCCCCCCCCCCCCAAAGAAAAAAAAGGTGGAAAATATCAGACACTGAGTCGGAAATATGATGTTTACGTCCTGTTTGTAAGTAAAATGAGAAGGAAAAAGAAAGTAGACAGCGAAAGAAAACAGGACAGGAGATAAATATAGGGAAAAAAAAAGAAAGAAGAAAGGTCGGAGTAAAAGAAATCCTGGACGAAATGAAAGAAACGGGGATAGAAGACAGACAGAAGTGAAGAAAACAAAAATGAAAGTAAGAATGAAGAACCAATATAAACAAAAGATAAGAAACAAATAAAGAAACATCAAGCGCACGAAAAGGATAGTGAAAACAGGATTTAATATACACGAAATAAAATGATACTTTAATAAGCATAAAAAGGAAAAAATAGCCTGACACTGTCAACTGCAAAAAGCAGCTCAACAAACACAAAGTGAAAACAGACCTCCGTCAACGTGGTATAAGATATAACTCAGTGAACAGAATTCGATAAACACAGAGAGTGAAACGATGATTTTGTACACACGCAGTTAAAACGAGAAATCGATGAACATAGCAAAATGAAAAACAAAACCAAGTAAAAAGACGACACACACAAACATACCGTGAATACAGAACGCAACATCATAAATTAAAAAAAATAAGTCAGCGAACATTCAATAATAATAAACCACGACGAATATAAAGTCAAAAGAAGCCATAATAAACTTTAAGAGCAAAAGAAGGCAATCAACCCTAAAAAGACATGCAAATCAAAAGAACATAAAGTAAAAAGAGAATACACTGAAATCATAGAAACTTCCCTCGTGTCAATAAAACGTCCTTCAACTATGGAAGGATTTCTGGCTGGAGCTGAAGGAAGATAATTCAATCTGTGTTCGATCTCCGCACAGCCATGTCTTTTGTTCCTTTCTTGTTTGTCCCCTTTCTCTATAGGCGTCATCAGTCTCTCACACACACACACACACACACACACACACACACACACACACACACACACTGATGACGCACAGACACTCGTACATACACGCGTGCGCACGCATGCACGCACGTGCACACATACACACACACGCACACGCACACGAATGCACGCACCACACGCGCGCGCGCGCGCACACACACACACACACACACACACACACGACAGACAGACAGACAGACAGACAGACAGACAGACGGATATTGACAGAACAAGAGACAGACAGACACAGACAGAGAAAAGACCGGAAATTGGTGTCCGTGTGGGGGGGGGGGGGGGGGGGGGGGGGGGGAGATGGAAAGTAGAGATGGAATGGAATATGAAGATTATACATTTAACATTTTATCAATACAGTAACGGTCAATACTTCTGTGCGGACGGCAGCTAGTTTTCTTTCTTGTCCCCTACGTCATCAGGTCACGTGCTGTCTGCACATTGTCTTTCTTGTCTCCCTTTTCTATCTGTCTTTCCTGTCTGACTAGGATGCCTGCCTACCAGTCTTTCTTTGTCTTTCATCCACCGGCCCAGTCATTCTTGTCAGTTGCTTATTCATTTGGTTTCAGTCATGCTTCTGGCATGTCTGTCTGTCTGTCTATCTACTATCTATTTGTCTACCTGTCGTTCTGGTTTTTCGGTCTGTTTGTTTGTCTGTCTGTCTGTTTGTGCATCTACAGGGGCTGTCTATCTCTCTGTCTCTTTTACCTCTCTGCGTATCTGTCCTTCGATCGATCTAGCGATCTATCTGTCTCCCCTGTCTGTCTCTTTACCTTTCTATCTATCATCTATCTATCTAATTCTCTCTCTCTTCTGTGTAGTTATGATGTATTTATATATGCATATATATATATATATATATATATATATACATATATAGATATATGTCTATCGATCGATCTCTATCTATCTTGTTATCTGTCTCTCTGTCTGTCTGTCTCTCTCTTGTTAGTTTCTATCAGAGACGTAGACATTAGACGGGAATTGCTAGTAAAGTCTGCAGACGGGAAGCATAGGATGAAAGGTGGACAGCGGGAATCATCGGATGAAGTTGGAGAATGGGAATTTTTAGATGGAGGTGAGAAGGGGAGTCACTGGGATGAAGGTGGAGAACGGGAATCAGGAGATGAAGGTGGAGATAGGAATCATTGGATGAAGGTGGAGAACGGGAATCATTGGATGAAGGTGGAGAACGGAAATCATTGGATGAAGGTGGAAAACGGGAATCATTAGATGAAGGTGGAGAACGGGAATCATTGGATGAAGATGGAGAACGGGAATCATTAAATGAAGATGGAGAACGGGAATCATGAGATGAAGGTGGAGAACGGGAATCAAGTGAAGGCTCATGAAAGGAATCGTTGGGAAAAAGGTTGGGAACGGAAATCGATAGAGAAGTCTTACAGATAGCTGAAATCATTGGAAGACAGGTGGGAACAGCGATTAGTGGATAAAGGACTGGAATCTCTGGATGAACGTTGGGAAGGGAAATAACTGAGTCAAGGTTTCAAACAGAAATCATCGAGTGAAAGGCAACTTCAACAGCTCTACATATGTAATCAATATTCATAGACAAATGAGACAGATCAGAAACAAAGACGAAGCTGAAACATTCTAGTTTCTATTCAGCTCCTTGTCATTTCAGAGGCAGTTTCTCTTCATGGAAAAAACACGATTCGTGTCCTCTTTGTTGGTTAAAGGATCAAGCAAAAATGTGTTTATGATAATACTTACCTGATCTTTCCCCTATGCACCAAGAACCGTAACGTGCTCTTCTTGGTAGGAAGCGCTTTCGGAATGTGTACTAACATTGATTTCACTGTATTATCACAGTCTTATTAATGTTATGTATGTCTCTAAGAGTCGCCAGCTTGCCCTCTTAACTAACACCGACTTCGCCGTGTTCTCATAGTCTGATCACTGTTCTGTGTGTTCCTAAGGGAGTGGGGACCTTGTCCTCTCTAACACCGACTTCACAGAACTCTCTCAGTCTTATCTACCGTTCTGTGTGCCCCCAGGTAAGTTGGGGGGGGGGGGAGGGGTGAAGAGAGTGTCTGAGAAAGAACAGATTAGGGCGGTGGCACCTTTCTTGTAAATTATTTGCCTTGTTCTGCAGTTTGTCACGATCCTCCTTTAAGGTTCTGGCTTCTTTTGTCATTCCAGTCATGTTCATGTTCATTTGTCTTTCAAGGTTGTTGTTCCACGACGGAGGTGTGTTGAGCACATCAGCATTCGGTACTTACATGCACAAATGTATGAGTTTACGCATGCATGTGTGTACTTTTTAGAGAGAGAGAGAGAGAGAGAGAGAGAGAGAGAGAGAGAGAGAGAGAGAGAGAGAGATGTGTATTTCAGAGAGAGAGAGAGGGAGAGAGAGAGAGATGTATTTCAGATATATATATATATATATGTGTGTGTGTGTGTGTGTGTGTGTGTGTGTGTGTGTGTGTGTGTGTGTGTGTGTGTGTGTGTTTCAGAGAGAGAGAGAGGAGAGGGAGAGAGAGACACACACACACACACACACAGAGACAGAGAGAGAGAGAGAGAGAAAGCTTGTTTCATGAAGTACGTCTGCCCGCTCCATGCACTTACTTTGATCATGGCAAAGGGATGCTCATGTCCCACCCTGGTGTGATTTGATTTGGGACGAGTTGGCAAGAAGAGATAGGGAACTTTTCCAGTTACATCAGACTTGGGAATTGAAGAGTGTGTGTGTGTCTGGGGGGGGGGGGGGGGGGGGGTGTATGGGGGGGGGGGGGGGAGGGGAGGGGGAGAGGGGAGAAGTAGCTATGGGGTTGGGAGGAGGATAAAAATGTTCCGATTTGGTGAAGAGTCGTGGTGGAGGCGGGAGCAATAGGGTGAAGAAGAAGCGTCGTTATGTGTGATGTGGGGCAACGGAAGAGAGAGAGAGAGAGAGAGAGAGAGAGAGAGAGAGAGAGAGAGAGAGAGAGAGAGAGAGAGAGACAAATACAGATGCAGATACAAATATAGATAGAGATAGACAGACAGACAGACAGAGTACGTTCATTACATTCATTCTCAGTAAAGACCAACCGTTCATTTGCTTTGTTTTGCGACGTGCGAAGAGCTCTGTGAAAAAAAAAAGTGGTTTAGACAAATT
>JADBJO010009930.1:57500-70000 GCA_016801955.1 Conus betulinus
CTCCTCCCTCCCTCCCACCCACCCCCCCCCCCCCTCTCATCTCCCCTTCCCTCCGGCCCTCCCCTCCTCTCTCCTCCTCTCTCTCTCCGTTCCCCCTCCTCCTGCCTCCCCATCCTCCCTCTCGCTCTCCTCTCCCCTCTTCCCTCGTCCTCCCCTCCCCCCTGGGTCCCTCCTTCTCCATCTCCTCTCCTCATCTTCTCCTCTCTCTCCCCTCTCTCGTCTCCCCCTCCTCTCTCCCTCTCTCCTCGCACTCCTGGCCTCCTCTTCCTCTTTCCTCTCTCCCTCCTCCTCTCCCCCCCCGTCCTACTCCCTTCTCCTTCTTCTCTCATCTCTCCGTCCTCCTCCTCCCTCTCCTCTCTCTCCTCTTCACTCATCCATCCTTTCCTCTCCCTTTCTCTCTCCTCTCTCCTCTCTCGTCCATCCTCGATCTCCACTCTCTCTCCTCTCACTCCCCTCCTCCTCCGACACCTGGGTATCCCTCCTCTCCCCCATCTCCTCCTCTCTCCCTTCCTTCCCCTCTCCCTCTCCCCCTCACATCCTCCCCTCCCTCCGCTGCTCTCCACTCCCCCTGGGTCCTCTGTCCCAGCTCTCATTCCGTCTCCTCTCTCCTTCTCTCCCCATCCCCTCCCCTCCTCTCCCTCTCCCTCCTCGTCTCTCCTCTTCCCTTCCTCTCTCGCTCCTCATCTCTCTCGTCTCCCTCCATCTCCTCCTCAATCAATCCCATCTCCCCCTCCACCCTGATCGTGCCTCAACCTCCCTCCTCTCTCTCTCTCCCTCGTCCTCTCTCCCCTCATCTCCCCTTTCCCATCCTAAAAAGTCCCATTTGGAGAATACCTTTTGTTTGAATTGTTTGTCCTTCGTTTCATTTTGCACTTTGTCTTTTGCTTTGAGTGTATCTCTTTCTTTGTTGAGAGTGGTTTTAATCAAGTTCATACCCGTGCCGAATATGCATTAGATGTGCGTGCGTGCGTGCGTGGTGCGTGTGTGTGTGTGTGTGTGTGTTGGTGTGTGTGGTGTTGTGTGTGTGTGTGTGTGTGTGTGTGTGGTGTGTCTGTCTGTCCTGTCTGTCTGTCTGTCTGTGTCTGTGTGTCTGTGGGTTTTAGCGTGTGTGTGTGTGCGTGTGTGTGTGGTGTGTGGTGTGTTGTGTGTGTGTGTGTGTGTGTGTGTGTGTGTGTGTGGTGTGTGTGTTTTTGCTTTGAACCGGATATCTTTGTCTAATCGGATGTGCAACTGTTGGCCTTGAGACGAGGATAGCTGGACAGAATTGTTCTATGAAGTGCATTCTTCCACCCCTCCACACCAAAGACTCTCACCTCCTCTCTCTCTCGTCTCTACTCCTTCTCTCTCCTCCCTCCGCTCCTCTCACCCCCTCTCTCCCGCTCCTTCTCCCTCTCCTCTTCCTCTCTCTCTCTCCTCTCTCCGTCATCTCTCTCTCCTCTCTCCCCGCTCTCTCTCCTCCTGTATGGTGTGATCCTGCCTCTCCTCTGTCTCCTCTCATCCTCGTGCGTGTGCGTGTGCGTGTGTATGTGATGTGTGTGCGTGCGTGTGCGGTGTATGTATGTGTGTGTGTATATATGTGTGTGTGTGTGTGTGTGTGGTGTGTGTTGTGTGTGTGTGTGTGTGTGTGTGTGCAGACAGAGGGTGAAAGAAAAAAAGGGGAAAGAGAGGAGAGAGAGAGAGAGAGAGATGAGAGAGAGAGAGACAGAGACAGAGACAGAGACAGAGACAGAGAGAAAGGAACACAGAGAAATAAAGGAACACAGAGAGAGAGAGAGAGAGAGAGAGAGAGAGAGAGAGAGAGAGAGAGAGAGAGATGCTGTATGTCTGCACACCCTGCATATAAATGAAAAACCGCCAGCGTGTGTCCCTTGATGACCCCGCTTGAGTTCAAGCAACAGACAAAATACTAAGTCAGACAAAGGCACTTTGGGAGGAAAGAGTGCCAGAAGGCTTCTGAAGCATGAAAATTCATCCGGCCATCTGACAACTACATGTTATAAGCCTGTAGGGAAAAAAAAAAACAATGATGGCCAACAGCATGGACACAGTCACTGGTAATATCTCTCTACAAGAGGAGAAACCAGTGACGTCATCAGACCTAGTGGATGATCAGTTCAATCCTCTACACAGGTAAAGTGATTTTGGAGGTCCAGGGGGAACAGAACCAGGGAAAGACCGGAAATGCTTGTGGAGGAAAAGGCAGCAGAGGACACATCTGAACGTGGCTTCAACATCAGTTGCTGACAGAGGAACCCCTTCAACACCAGAGAGATTTCTTTCACAGTCGTGCTGACTGCAACTAAGACTGTGATGGTCTGGTATGAAGGTTTGCGAGGGATCGTGATGATCTGTCAATTTGATCACAAATTCAGATAAGTCATTTGCTGTCATCTAAGACGATTCAGTCATATACGGAATTGGTTGCTTACGCATACATTTTGCTTTGGTACAGTGCCTTTAGCATGTAATTACAATTGTTAACATATTAGAGAGAGAGAGAGAGAGAGAGAGAGAGGAGGTAGCGGGAAGGGAAGTAGAGGGGAGAGAGGGGGGAAAGGGGTGAGAGAGAGAGAGGAGAGTGTGTGTGTGTGTGTGTGTGTGTGTGTGTGTGTGTGTGTGTGTGTGTGTGTGTGTGTGTGTGTGTGTGTGTGTGTGTGTGCACACACAAAATGAAGCTAGTGGATAACAGATTCTCCATCTCCTAGAAGATAACATATTCTGCATCTTTCTCGTTCTTTGGAAAAAAAAAACTGAAATCTAAGAAAATGATTAAGTCTTTTGTTTAATCTATGTTGTTTTCTTTGTACAAACATCACATTGTCAGAGTGGGTGTGCCATTTTAGCACACATTAGAACACTAACAAACCCAGACACTTTCTATCAAACGCCCAAAACATTAAAATCTGCAACAGTGTGTCCATTTGTAAATGAACTAACAGACTATGCATGGTGTGTAAGAGACTGGTGGAAAAAAAAAACTAGTAGTGGAAATTGTTTTAATTTTTTTGTTTTTCGCTTTTTGTTTTTTGGCAAATGAAGAGGACAGTGTGAAGCACCAAAACATGAAGAGGTGGGATTTGGCCTTAGGGGGAAAAAAAGAAAGAAAGAAAATCACCGCTTTAGGTACTCCATCGATCCGATACCTGATGCCACAAAAAAGACGATTCAGTCTGCATGTTCCATTGAATAACAATATCTGAGTAACACAGACATGCATCAAAGCTGTATGATCCCTCCTTTTCTGTGCAAAATCAGTTGAGAGAATATTGTGCAAACAACGCCTCTGGACAAACAAAATCTCCACTTCAGCTGGTAGACCGTCTTTGTGTATCCTGCATTTCACTGTTGACATCATTCTGTTGGGAGACTGCTAAAGAGAACGCCAGAAACTGACTGGTAAGCTGTGGAAATCATCAAGTACGTACTGAATAGGAGTCATGTCTGAGAAAATCCATTCTTTGGTTCATTGTTCCAGACAATATTCAACAGTCAACATCACACTGAAAGGACATACTCTGGGGGGACACGGACGGTTTCCTTGAAATATCCTGGGACCTTTCTGAAAAAAGACAGCAGGTCGATAATCGATGGTGAGGTCAGGTCGCCTTGTCCACATGTGTCATGACAGACTGTTTGTCATCCAGAAAAGTGGTGGATTTGTTTATTTACTAGTGAAGATAAAACTCCGCACAAGATTGATAATACTCATCACTACCCTTGAGTAGCAATACTGGACATGGGGGAAAAGGGTGTTCATGTATCTCGGCATGACTTCCTGTCCTTGCCCATTCTACAGGACAGCGTGGAAGATGGACGTTGTCTCATTATGATTTTCTGTGACCAGTCTACAGGGTGCAGTGGAGGATGGGCATTTATCCCACCACGACGTCCTGTCCAAACCATTCTACAGGCTACATTGAAGACTGGACAAGTATCTCATCATGGCTGCCTGTCCGGACTTTTCCACAGTGCGCAGTGGAGAGTGAACATATATCTGTCTATGACCTCCTGTTGAAGGCCATTATATGTGAAAACAGTAGAGGATGGACATAATATATCGTCCAATGACTCCCTGTCGAAAGCAGTCCACACCTATAATGGGAGCAATGGAGAGTGGACCAGAATCTTCCCGTGATCCCCTGCCAAGGACCATGCTACAGGGTACAGTGACGGGTGGACGTGTATCTCACCGCGACTGTCATTCCAAGACCCTCCTACAGGGTACAATGGAGGGGTTGGGGGGGGGAGGGGGGATCTCACCATGACTCCCTGTCCAGCGTCATAGTGCAGAGCACGGTGGAGTTCCTTCATCCTAAAGGATGGGCTGGTTACAACATCTGCTGCTCGTAACTGCCGACAGAGGGCGGAGGAGATTGCTGACATCCATCACGACACCCTCCGACCTACTTTTGAAGGCACCATATCTCTTTAAAGAAAAACAAAAAAAATGTAGCACTATTGTATCAGCTATCCCTGTTGATCTCGAACACAAACATCCCACCTTCTTTTTTTTAGTTTCTTTCGTCAGGGTCTTTTTTAATAGTTGTAGGCATCCCTCACACATTGCTTGAGTTATTTCTGTCAGAGCTCTTGTACCTAACACAGCTATTTTTCTTCTCTTTTTCTTATTGTTTCTGTTTTGTTTTTAAAAAAAAAGGGATATTTGCATGCTGACACACGTGTACGTCTGTTTATATTTGTAATTCATTTGACTTTCTTTTCTCAAATGCCAAACATTCAGCCTAAAAAACATTGACAATTGTCCATTATTTCTGTTCGGGCTTTTGTTGCCATGCTGAAACCAAAAGGTTCGAATACAGTGATTTAAAGTCTTTCTTTCTTCCTTTTCAAACAAAACAAGCACGTTGTCAGGCGTTATTACCACTTAGCACCCAAATGCAGCATGCAGATTGCTGGAACATGATTCCCCAGCATATTTGGATGTGCCAATGCCCCGGAAGTGGAGGCGGAGAGGGGAAGGGCGGGATGGAGGGGGGGGGGGGTGGAAGGGTGGGGAGGTGGAGGGCATGAGCCCGAAGGGAACACTCGAGATGCTAATGAACACTGTGAACAATGCTTCCTGTGTGATATTGGACACACATACAAATTTCCACATAGCAGAACGTGGGGAGGAGAGGGGTGGGGGTGGGGAAGGGTTGTCACTTGAATAATGTTTTGCAAAACATTGCCAAAATCGAATGTTCACCACCACCACCATCCCCACCACCATCCATGCCCACGACCGTCCTTCAGTCACCTTCTCACCTGCCTCACTTGGACACATTCTCTCTCTCTCTCTCTCTCTCTCTCTCTCTCTCTCTCTCTCTCTCTCTCTCTCTCTCTCTCTCTCTCTCTTGCTAATGAAGTCAAGAATAGGCTCTTATGGTGCTCCGCAGAACTCAGAGTGTATGCACACACACACACACACACACACACACACACACACACACACACACACACACACACACACACACACACACACACATACCGCACCCCACACACACACACACACACACCGCACACACACACACACCACACCCGCACCCCCCTCCCCCCCCCCCCCCCCCCCCCCCCCCCCCACACACACACACACACACACATCCCAGCTTTCACTAGATATTCTTTCGTTTTGTGGAAAAGACGAAATTTCTTGGACAAAAATATCGTTTTAACTGTCCATGTGTTAAAGCAAGGCATTTGAGTTTCCGCAGAATAATACAAAATGTTTTTATAAGAATTTTACGGATGTTCTAAATATTGTTCACATTTTGATGTTAAACTCTGATGGCCCCTTTTCCCATAACGTTTGGGTTTTCCCCTTCACATCTTTGAATCTGTCGTGTGCCAAAGTTTTAAGAGTTGGTCAGGTCATGGGAATTCATGTCATGTCATGTCAGCTATCTCCCCCTAGAAAGATTTCATAAATGGACCTATTCTTTGTTTTGTTTTTATTGTTTTTGTTTCAATTACTGGTGGAAACAACGATATATGTCCTGAGGAATTGACATTCCTAGACTGATTTCTTGTCTTCAGGTTTAACATGGGATTTTGAATGTATCACTGACTCTAAATTTAGCGGATTGTTCCTTTGTTTTTGTTGGTAATCGAAAGATTTTCAACCCAAATATCTGTTTTGGTTGATCCGCATTTTACAGCAAAATATTCAGACCTGCAACAAGATAATACTAAGCGTGTTTTTCAGAATTTTACGGGTATTCTACATATTCACATTTTGATGTTCAACCTTGGTGGCTTACGTCTATTGTTTGGCAGGGGGGGGGGGGGGGGGGGGGGGGGGGGTGGGGGGAGGGGGGTGTAACGGAAACGGAAGGCATATCCCCCTCACATATTTTTTTTTTACATCATGCGTCGCCTTTCCTCAGCTTAAAATTCAGTAAATTTTTTTTTTCTCTGATAGATGTTTAATCTTAACAGCTTTTAATGCAGACACACTCATACGGCTTTATACATTCTTGAACATACACACCAAGATGCCTCATTACAGCCATTGCCTGTTAACACCTCCCTTCTCATTTCCCCTAAACAACATTATCTCCCATTCTCCTTCCTTTGCACACACACACAGGCACATGTATTTGTGCGTACGCGAGTATAACCTACATGTGTGCAGACTTGTGGGTACAATCATGTACACGTGTCACCAATTTCTCCTGTGCAAAATAATGCACACATATACACACGCAAGAACGCGCGTGTACACACGCGCACAGGCACGTACGCACGCACACACACACACACACACACACACACACACACACACACACACACACACACACACACACACACACACACACACACACACACACACACACACACACACACACACACACCACACACACACACACACGCACGCACGCACGCACACACACACACGCACACACACACACACACACGCGCGCGCGCGCACGCACACACGCACACATCCTGTTTGTTATATCATGTTGCACAAGTGAAAAGACATTGAACTGAAGAACAAATTCTATTTTTAAAAAAAAACCTCATGAAGATTAAAAAGTTCAACAGGAATTATAGCGTAGATGTTGATGTTTGAACATTTTTACAAGTGTGATCCAAATGAGTTTTTGCTCCTGGAACAGATAAACCGTGAGATTTTCTTGAATGAAATAAGCTAGAAATTTAGAAATTGCGAAAAGAAGAAGAAGCAACGGGTTTCATTTTGTTTTTATACCACAAAGGGCGGGTCACTTAATTAATGATGGGATTGATCCGACTCAATTTCAGATTTTGTTTTCATTTTGTTTTCTTCTTTTCCCGTGGATTTTGAGAGCTTTTGCTTTCAAAGGATTTAAGATCTCTATCAAAAGTGACACTGACTTTGTTTTCGTTGTTAAGTGTTGCAGGGCTGTGTAGGATGACCATTCTTCGGGAATCCAGGACAACTGTCTACTACTGTACAGCAGACTACGCCAAGGGGAACAACTGCGCCGCTTTTTCAAGACTTCATAGCTGATGACAGCTAGGCCTATGTGGTGCTTTTTTTCCGGGAATCCAGAACAACTGTATACTACTACACAGCAGACTACGCCAAGGGGAACAATTGCACTCCTTCATTCAAGGACTGATAACAACTATGCCAGGACAACTGTCTACCACTGTACAGCAGACTACGCCAAGGGGAACAACTGCACCACTTTATTCAAGACTTCATGGATGAGGACAACTATGTGGTGCTTTTTTTTTCAAGGTTTCTCCGAAGCTGACAACAGGGCGACGCTTTTTGCTGTTTTACGCGTGTCTTGACAAAAGAGGACAGCTGTGTACAGCTTTACATAAGGCTCAGCAAAATAGAACAGCTGTGTATAGCTTTACTGCTCCCTTTCCGCTCCCTTGCCTTCTCCCTGCCCTCAAAGTGATTTTGTTTTCCTAGGGGAGGTTTGCAGCTGTATTCAAAAGGCCAGATGCGTCTGACTAGATAGTTTTTTCACGGGGTACTCCCGTTTTCCATCTCACCGCTTGGTGCCAGCATGGGGCAACCCATCCTGGGGTCAGACTTTGGTGGGGGGTGCTATAGGCGGCTGATCATTTTCTCCCCTTATTTTCTGTAGTAGAACACCATACCTACATTCAGGGGCCCGCTTTTTTTCTGACCTCTTGTTCACTTCTCAGATCCTACCTTCTCACCTCTGACCTTTACCTCTCCCTGCAGCCTGCTTCTTTACTGCAACAAGTCAAGTCTGAGTAAGGCTTTGTGTCGAACATTCACTTGTCTGCTTTGTACAGTCTATCAAATTTGGGTTACTGTACATCTTGTTTTTGTGTGTTAAGAAACATTAATTTTTGAGTCCTTAGTCTATGAGTCTGCAATTTGCATACTTCTTGCTAAGGATGTTTTCTCCTCTCATACCACCTGACTTCAAATTGTTCTTTGCACTCTATGGCTCACTTGCGGTGGTCACGTTTTGCTTCGTTTTCTTTTGAATTCAAATTATTCAGTATTCTGCTTTTTGTTTCGTTTCATTTTTCCTCCTTCGATGCTGTTGCATTTGTGTATTGCCTGTTTGTGTTTGTCCAGGCATATGATACATTCTTCTGCCTGGTGGATGGAATTTTTTTTAACTCTTTTCAATGGTTTTATGTTCTGCAGTTATCAACTGTTTCTCTTTACTGAATTCATGTAGTAAACAAGTTATTTCAGTACGTTTACTGCTGCTTTCTTTTCTTGAATTGGAAATGGATGGGGAATCTGTCTATTGTGTATGTTGATTGTCAAGGCCTCAATATGTCAAAAAAAAAGACGTAATGTCGTATATTACCCGAAATAAGAAAAAAAAAACATATTCAGTGTACTTCCTGCAAGAGACTCACTTTGAGGAAAAGATGGAAAATGATTATGTTTTTATCAGAATGATGATGTCAGGGGTATTTTTCTAGTTACTCTTCAAATGCAGGATGAGTAGCTATCTTCTTTAACAACAATTTTGAATTCAAAGTTAAACGTGTTAATCAAGGGTGGCCTAGGTAATTATGTTATAGTTCTTATTGAAACAGAGAAAGACAGTTTCTTTTTTGTAAATGTATATGAGCCGAACAGAGACGACCCGGAAATTTGTAATAATTTGGAATAGAAAATTGATGGGCTGGGTATAGAGAGTGCTATAATAGGTGGGGATTTTAATTTGGTCCTGGACTCTGTCAGAGACTATCATAAATATAAACATGTGAATAACCCTCACGCAAGACAGAATCCAGAATGTCTCTGCTTCACCTGGAGAAGAGCTAACCCATTTCAACAGGCCAGGTTACATTTCTTTTTGATCTCGGATACAGTTGTCTCCTATGTAGAGGATGGTGACATCGAGTGTGGTTATAGAACAGATCAGTCGGTTATTTCGCTGAACTTGCAATTTTATGGCAATGTTAAGCATCACACATTTTGGAAACTAAATGCACCCCTCTTAAGAGATAAAACATATTTAGACGAAATAAAGGCTGAAATTAAAAAGTGTTAAAGAATAATACTCAAAAAAATGGTTTGGAAAATGCATCTTTCACGCGCGCACACGTGTGTGTGTGTGTGTGTGTGTGTGTGTGTGTGTGACACCTATCCCCTCCCTCCATTCTTGTCATTTGCCTCCAACAGTTCCAGCGTTCTTTCTCACCTCTTTTACCACTTGTTCATCTTTACTCACCATTCTGTCTCATACCCCCTATTTCCTTTCCTTGGTCTTCCTCTTATACATACGTGCACGTGCGCACGCGTGCGCGCACACACACATGCATACACACAGGCATACACCCTCTCTCTGTCTAACACACACGCACACTCTTGTGTGCGTGCGCGTGCGCGTGCTCGCCCACATTCGCGCACACACACATGCGCGCTTGCGCACACATACACGCATACGCACACGCGCATGCGCGAACACACACACACACGCACACGCACGCTTATGTAGTAGCGCACGCAGGCACACACACACGCGCGCGCACTCGCGTACGCACAGGCGCGTGCGCGTGCTTACATTCACGCACATACACACACATTTCTCCCTTCCCCTCTCCCTCTAGACCTTCCACTCTATTTGCACCTCAGGGCACACCTCTAGCCCCCTCACCATCTCCATCCCCCCGTCCCCTTCCCATCTCACCCTCCACTTTCAATTTCCTTTCTACCCTCCCACGTCTATTTATTTGCTCATGACAGTGGTGGAGAGGGAGGGTAATAATAATAATTATTGTTAGTGTGGTTAGTATAATGGCTGTTTATTATTATTATTATTATTCATTGCCTCTCCCCCTTCCAGCTCATTTCACCACCTCCCCTCCACTTCCCACTCTTTGCTTTCCACCCTCTACACCTTCATCCCTCCCTCCTATCCCTTCTCTTTTCCCATGCCCTCCCACAAGTCCCCTTCCATCCTCCATCTCTCAATGAACTTTTTCCAGTGAACTTTCTAAGTGAACTCGTTTCCAGTGAACTTTTCTCAGCGACACAACCATAGAAATCTTAAGTGCTACGTTTGTCAGTTGGCCAGAGTGGCTTGAGAAAGGTTAAAATAAACCGAAATATTGCCGTTATCTTATGGGTGTAATGTGGCTTCTATTTTTCATCTTCCTTAAAAAAAATGAATATCATTCTCAAATATCTGATGACGAGTTAGAGTTTGTCATTTCTGATCATCTTTTCTTTTTTTTTTCTTGATTTCGTGTTGATGAAAATAATATCCAAAACCCATTCCATACATAACAGCAAAGAAAAGGAAACTTAGTGAAGAAAGTAAAACGATTAGAACAAAACATTCTCAGATGATTATAAAAGAAAAAGAAAATGAGACTGATATCAGGGTCACTGACACGAAAAAGAAGAATTGAAAAATATCAGAAAAACTCAATTCTCGCAACAGACCACCTGGCTGCGTTCGTAGAGTTCTAAAGCCACCCTGCCCGCCGAAACAACACGAAGAGGCCTGTCCCCCAATACAACAGAGCTAACTGGCCAGCCCTCCAGGAGGCAGCAGTGGAACTCTCCAACGCCGTTGTCACCATCTTCCACACTTCGAGCAATACTGAGGAGATCATGGAGCAAGTTCAAGGAAGGATTGCTAGCCATAGTTAAAGACCACATTCTGCACACCACTCTAATGCCTAACAACAACAAGATGTGGGTAGATTACCCAACCAAGAGGCTTATTAGGCAGAGAGACAGGGCCTACAAAAAATGGAAGAAATCTGGCAACCCAGGACACCTGTCAGTACTCAAAAAGCTCAAGCGCCAAGTCCAGCGCCAGCTCCGAAACAATTACTGGGCCCATACTGCAGAGCTAATTGAGGACAGAGGAGACGGGAATGTGAAGACGGACAAGAACTTCTGGACTTACATCAAGTCAAAGTGGCAAGAACTGGCAAATGTCTTCCCCCTTGCTTTTCTACCGACTTCACCGCAAGAGCAGGTCTCAGCACTAACGCACCCGGGCCATGTTGCGACACCATCTCTATTACAGAAGAAGGAGTGCGCAAACTGCTGAAGAACCTTGAGCCCCAGAAAGCGCCTGACCCGGACATCAGTCCCCGTTACTTAAGGAACTCGCAGATGAACTCTCGCTCGCTCTCCACCTAGCTCTACCAGTCATCCATCGATGCAGAAATGGTTCCCAGGGATGGAGGACAGCGTATGTGTCACCAATTTTCAAGAAGGGAGGGGGGGGGGGGGGCGCTACAGGCCAGAAAACTACTGTTTCACAGACGACACTGCCTGCCCACAAGACTGTCAGGAAGGCTAGCGATCAATCCATCCTCCAAGAAGACCTGGATATGCTGGAAGCATAGGAACAGACTTGGCTCATGTCCCTTCACCCGGACAAGTGCCACGTACTGCACTTTGGCGAAAAACATAAGACCTCTTACCACCTGCATGGCCAAAATCTCCAGACCACGACGGAGGAAAAGTATCCGGGTGTTATCCTGTCTACCAATTTGAAATGGGAACCCCACATCAGCATCATCGCCAACAAAGTCTCCGAGATCCTTGACTTAGTCAAGCGGAACCTCAACATAGGCTCCATCAAGACAAAGGAGAGAGCCTACAAAGCCCTGGTTCGCCTGACCCTGGAGTATGCCTGCCAAATATGAGACCCTACCAGGAAGGGGACAAAACAGCGCTTGAAAAGGTGCAACGAAGGGCGGCGCGCTGGGTAGTCAACCGCTATCGTCAGACTTCCAGCGTTAGTGCGATGTACGAACAACTTCACCGGGCACCGCTTGAAGACGGACGACGTCATATCCGGCTGTCGACTTTCTTCAAATTCCGTCATGGAGACATCATGATCGACTCCGTACATGTTCCTCCTCGCCACACCCATCACTAGGACACTCGTAACTCCTACGTGCTGCAGTATGCCAATGAGTCCTATTACAGGAACTACAGGAAGAATGGCTTCTTCCCACGCACTGCGAGAGAATGGAACGACCTTCCAGCTGAGACAGTAACTTCAGCCTTGCTGGAGGGCTTCAAATCCTAG
>JADBJO010009931.1:5000-52500 GCA_016801955.1 Conus betulinus
ATTCAGTTTGGTATTGAAGAAAATTGGTGAGGTAATTGTCCTGATGTTTTGTTCTTGAAAGTATTGAACAATGTCTGCGGTTCGTAGGGTTGATGGACGATCCAGTTTCTTGACACACTGACTGCTTTCTTTGTGTCTTGAGCATTCTTTGACGTTTTGTAGATGTAGATCAGACCAGTATCTACGAATGTTAACACTCAAAGCAAATCCGTTTCTATTGGGGTCTGCAATGCCTTTAGTGTAAACATTGTATAAAACTAGGGAGAGATGAGAACTTGAGGTAACCCATAGAGAGTTTGAGGTGCAGCCGTCCAGTCTCCAAATCGTAAGATGACGGTTCGCTTCTGAGGTGCTGCTGCAATCCATTGTGCAAGTGTCCTGCTGACTCCATAGTCGAGGAATAGTTCCACGAGAAGCGAGAACTTGACTTTGTTGTAGGCATCTCCCAGGACTATTGCAACTGCTAGTGTTTCTTCCTTTCTTTGTAATCCTTCGTAACTTTACTTCATAGGCAGATGCGACCGCATTCTCCAAAGTACTTTCACGTGTTTGTAACCTCCTTGATAAGGTGGGAGGGTTTGTCTTCTTTCAAGGTCTCTTGCCAGTTTTCTTGCTGTGAATCGTTCCATGAGCATTCCAACTATATTTTGCACAGTAAGCATGCGATAACCACATAGTCCATGATGATTTTCTCCTGGTTTTGGCTTTCAGGCAACTGTGCGTCTTGTCTTTTGGGACATAACCTTTATTGAAACCATCCTGGTGGAGACTGAAGAGATGGGTTCTGTCCTCTTCTGAGAGCTGTTTGATATCTGGATACCATTATTGTACACACTATAGAAAAGGCCGACAACGGGGATCTCAACTGATTGTATCTCCATTCACATACAAAGCCGTGAAGCTAGCCACAATCAGACAGCGGATGACAAACACTCTCCAGAACACTGGAGTGACCGCACCACCAGGGTCAACATGGGCTACAGCCACCACAAGTGCCTTACTGCATGATGTGCCATTACCAGCCATTATGAACAGTACTGACTGGTCACAGCGGGACACACCCTTGCGAACCTACGTCAGAACTCTGCCGCAGGAAACTGTGTCCCCATGTGGACTCAGACAGATTCCGGACACTGCTGTTCCCACTGACCGACGGTCTGTTGCTCATCCTTTGTGTACATAATGCTTCATTGCCCTGACCTGCTACTACATAGAACGCATGAATGCATGCGTGGTCGCACGAATGTTCTGCATATATTAATGTATGTAAATACAGTTTGTAGATATGCGTTATGGAGTCAGTGTTTCAGTTCTGCGCATGAATGTTGTCCTGTTTTGTAAGTTTCTTTTCATCACAGGGAAAACCTATGCAACAATCAAACAGTCATCCATAAGTGTAAACTGTTGCACTCACATGGCGCAGAAATGGATAAATTTCAGTGTGTAGTTTTACACCATTAGAATTTCTGCACCATTGTGCAATGGCTCACACACAACGGTGGTGGCACTGTTTGCCCCAGTTTTCATTCTGGGTATCATTCTCGTATTCCAAAGCAGTCGAAATCGGCCGTACAACTGCTTTGTTTTTCCCTTATGCGGGACTGCGGGGGACGCTATGGCCGGGACAGCCAGTGGCGTGGTGCCGGCTCATTTGACCAAGCCCTGCCTCAGCATACCTGTGAACGGAGCCCCGCAGAGAAAGTTTTCCGTAAGTCATACAGGGTTCGGCAGAAGACACCCGAAAGTGTAAGCCAGTGCACAATAGTGCAGAAATTCTAATTTTATATCGTTACGCTTCAAAATGTATCTATTCTTCGTCATGACAAATTGTGCAACACAGCTTTGAGACATGCGCAATGTACACACACACACACACACACAAGCCATTGTGGAGTAAGCCAAGACTGATCACCAACTGTTTTATTTCCCCTCATGAATCAACAAAAGGTCAATGAAAGCCCACAACAGGGTAGAAACACAGAAGCAGGCCAACACGAAGCGCAGATTGAAACAATGCAGTACTATACATACCGTGGAAATAAACATTTTCATCATCTCCATCACGTTAACAACACTTCATTGAAGGAGAATATCCTCCAAGCACAAATGAGCCACCACCGTTGAGGATTGTGAGCTGCCGACAAGTTACCATGCTTCTCTTATGTGCAGCCATGATGGGACAATCTCAGCTAAAGGATAATTAAAGGCAGAAAAGCAGAGTGTTCTTCTTCTGCAGTCATCTTCATTTGGGTGCTAGGAAAAGAAGCGAAAACGTGTGGCTTTTGATATCTAATCCCTAAATGTGAGGACGCACAACCTTTACTTTGCTTTTTTAATGAATAAAGAAACAAAGAAAAAAGACAAAAAGAGACCACAAATCAGGAATTTTCTCTCTTATCAATATTGGAATTTCACAAACAATTTTTTCAATAGGGAAATGCCCGATATATTCAGAAGGATTGGCAGTGATGGAAAATGTTCCGCATCCTTCTGATTTTGTGCATGGCACTTGCTCTGACCTTTCTCCTTGCTGAGGAATTGTTCTGTAATGCATTAACATCTAGACACTCACTGTCTGGCTTGATATTTTTTCCCCATCTGATGACCAGCTGCTGGGGAACCGTTCAGTGTTCTATCTCAACTTTCCTCTGATCAAAACATAAAATGACATCGCGCTGATTGCAATGTTTGTGTTCAAATCAGTGGCAATGGAGTTTTCATCAGGGAACAGTATTACATCATCACATTTGTACACTTTCGGTAACAGAAACGGTTCGAAAGCAATTTTCTGTGGATACATACATTTCTGCAATGTTTCAGATATTCACAGCTTAATGTGTGTTTATCTGAGGTCATGCACATACATCTTAACTACACTTATAATCTACACCCACAATCAAAATACATCTACTTTTAGTGATATGAAAGTGATAACACATAGAATAATAATAATTTCCTGTTATAAATGGGGAAGATAGTGAGACAGACGAAAGGATGGCAGACGGACAGAAGAGTAAAGACACAAGCGGTGACAATGCAGCTTTCCATGTCCACATCATTTATAACCCTTCTGATATACAATATATACATGGCTTTTTCAAAGCTGTTGCCGTATAAACAAACATCATCAACAACAACAACAACAACAACACAAAAAAAACAAGCAACCAAACAAACCCACTCACCTAGCAACGAGCACAATATAGCTGTCTACAAACTTCGTACATGATAACTTGTATATGTCTCTTCAGGGTAGATTAGACAAGGCAGTGTACTGAAGGCCCCGCCCATCCTGCTTATGTTTTCACTATCAAATACCCAAAGAGAAAAAAAATATTAAGTGCCAAAAAAAAAAAAAAATAAATAAATAAGAAAGCTGCATAGGCAAATAGACGATGTCATGGGTCAGCAAAATTCCCACTCTAGATAATCTGTCTGGACTAACTTGCCAGATTACAGCAAAACGTCAATGGATGCTGTGAAATTGTAACAAAAGAAAAAATTTAAAAGTGTACAGAAATCATAACCCAGAAAGGGCCCCAGTGAGAGAGGCCCCAGTGGATGCCATCAAAGCATAATAATTCATGTATGTTGCCTCGGTTAGCAGAAGACGTAATGGTGACATCTAATACGTGGACTATATTTTGACATTTTCAGACAGTAGCAACTGCTGGTGACAGACAACAAAAATACTAAAAAAGATTGCCTTAAGTTTGGTCCCCTTCCTGCCTGACTACATTCACAGCAGTCCTATTTACAACTTGTTACATGCCAGATGATACTGCATGGCTATATCATGGCCACCAGCACTAACTGACACCCAAACTACCATACTTTCACCAGCCCCCACCGCAACACACACACACGCGCACAATTCTTTGTCACACCCTGGAAAACAAAGCACATGTCATATCAGACATTAAACCCAGATTATGCTTCCAGCATTGACCATTCCATCAATCTATTGCCATAGAATTAAACAGAATTAAATCAAACAAAGAATTAAACAAAATTAAATCAAATACAAACACTTATACAATGCACTTAAAAGAAAACATGAAACAGGCAAACAATAAAGGGGGAGAAAAACAAGCATATGAGCAACTTACATACGTACGTTGCAGTTAATGCCAAACACAGGCCCAGTTTTCAAATGGATGAGAGTTTCAAGAAAATAAATGAGAGGAAACCAAAAAGCAAAACCAAAGCACAGAGAAAAGAATTCAAGCACAGATTTCCCACATGGTCAGGGGACACTGTGCACACAGAAGGAATCTCAGAGCATCGACCTATTCCACCAAGCTGGCATCTGTTGACTATAAATCCAGCATCACAAAACACAAACAATGATTAAAACAATGACCCGGAGTGGTTGCAGACTGTCAATTCAGTATGAATGATCGGTCATTTCTTGTAGAGCAGGGTTCTTTCAAAGATGTTGCCTCACAGAAAAAGAAGACTCACAGAGTCCTACCATGAAGACAGAACACATCAACAGAAAAAGAAGACTCACAGAGTCCTACCATGAAGAGAGAACACATCAACAGAAAAACAGGACTCACAGAGTCCTACCATGAAGAGAGAACACAACACAAACATATCAGTCACTATTATTTTCACACAGTCCTTCAACTATTAACATCCTTGCTATAGGACAAGGCTGCACCGAGCATGCAAACATTTCAGCTTAATTCAACTCCCAATTTTTCTAAAGAACGAAAAGTTCAATACCAGAAAAAATACATTAAGAAAAGGACAGCAAACATGAATTTAAACAAATATCACACCAGAATGGGCAACTAATGCCCTGTCTGTCTCACCAACTAGTTGCCAGATATGACAGAAACACCAACTCATTGTAAACTGTAACAACAAGGTTTTTTTTTTTTTTAATGTAGTAGACATTCTACAACAAAGACAGATGAATGAACTAAGTGGAAAGACAGTGATCAAGACATTACAAAAAAAAAAGAAAAAAAGAAAGGCAGAACTCTCTAGGACAGGACAGAAAAGGGGAAGAACTAGCACGAAATTTATGGAAGGCAAAGATACGGTGAGTATAGAAAGAGTCCATACCCAAAAGCCAACTAGACAGGATAGACACAAACTTCAACAAAGGTAAGGCCCAAACAGGGAAATTTGGCACCATTATTCTTCATCCAGTGTTAATAACAGTGACATAAAGGTGGCTGTGCACTCACAAAAAGTATTGAGAGTACACGCAATAATTTTTTTTTTAGGTGGCAAAATTTCAAAATAACATCAACCTTCTTACTGGTCCTTTTAACTTTTGTCTGTATATGCTGCTCTGAGTATGTTGCAGACAGTAAATTCAAGAACGAAAACTTAGCATGTAAAACATTATTAGGATTTGTAGTCTAGAAAGTCTGCTGATGCAAATTTGTCTGACTCTTCCAAAATATAATCTGTATTTACAGGAAGAAAAAAGAAGAAAGGGAACACACACAACTTTCTATGGGCACAAACTTCAGATGGTAAGCTGCATCTGCACTGTTAACTGCCAAGAGGCAAACCCTATGAGGAAAAGGCCAGTTCCAGGAGTATGCACATTCGTGAATCATCACTCATCCGCTATAAACAAACAGCTAGCCAGCTGCAAAAGTTATCTAGTAACTCTCCGACAGAGGGGTTGACAGCAGCAAAGCTATTTCATGGCACCATCAAAATAAAAGACATCACACTTGATCTGGTGACAGAATCAGTCACTGTACTGATCCTGTGTCGTCCCCATGTTGATCACATTTTGCCACCATGTTGATCATGCTTATTACTACCATGCTCATGCTCGGTGACCAGACTGTCCATGTTTTGTCACCATGTACTGAACATGTCACCACACTGACTGTGTCACTGTCTTGATCCTGTGTTGTCATCATAATGACCTGTGAGGTCTCCATACTGCTCATACTCTGCCATCATGCTGATAATGCTCATCACCATGTTTTATTCTGTCATCATCATACGGACCATATCTTATCCCTATGTTGATGCTCTGTCAGTGTTACCAAGTAGACAGAGGATGGAAGAGTATGAGGTCTCAAATGGCTGTCTCCTCCAAAATAAAAAAATACATCAACACAGGCAAAGACTTACCCTATGTCTCACGACTGATCAAGACATTTTGATCTTTGGGGGCGTAATCATTCTCCTGGACCACGACATGTAATTTTTGCCGTACACTGCAAGTATTTGATGACAAACAATAATAATTTTTACCTGATAATGGCGAGTTTTTAAGCTATCTCCCCAAAATCTAGTAACCTTTTTCAATAAAACATGGTCCTGCATGTTAACCAAAACTTGTGTTTTGTTATTAATAAACAAGTCAACAAGAAACAAAAGCACTGAAATGCTTTATTCTGTCAGTAACATATGCCACCTGGAAACCCACGACATACAGCAAGGCTTTATTCCTTCACACAAGACCTCGGGTCGCTGGAGACCAACAATCTGCTGTAAAGCCTTATGCTTTCACAAAATGGGCTAGAATACCTGGAGACCAACGATGCATGGAAAAGGGTTTTATTCCTATACTAAAAGAGTGGTCCTGTATACAGCATGGAAAATCTTAAGCGATATTTGGCAAAGGTTAACACTATTTTAGTTTCTCCATTTCATATTGATATTGAGCCTTAGGAGGCATTTGTTCATGAATTTCCATTCACTTTCTACACTGAAGTCATAGAACAGTAAACTGCAGTAAACTGCACAACAGTAAACTGCAAACACTGGGATACAAAAAGTCAAACCCACCAGCCTGTAGCAGCACATCATGGATACTGACATTCACCCCATATCTCAGTGAAGTGACCCAATGCCAATAAAGCTCTTGAAGCAGCTGGCAGATGGTTATGTAATTGTTTAGCAAGTTACCAGGGAAAGCTTGTACCAGCCACTTTTTCACTGTATATCCATCAAGTTTTTCTTAAAGTATGATACCACAGCTTCAAATGAGTCTGATGATTACATGTATATTTAGACCTTTCCACTCTTACGCACTCCTACAAGTATTCAATAACGTAATTCAATAATTCAGGGATGGTCCTTCTACTGACTTTAACCATCCTTGTCCTTCTTCTGTCCTTCACCATTCCTGTCCTTCTACTGTCCTTCACCATTCCTGTCCTTCTACTGTCCTTCACCATTCCTGTCACCATTCCTCTACTGACTTTGACCATCCCTGTCCTTCTCTACTGACTTTAACCATCCCTGTCCTTCTACTGACTTTAACCATCCTTGTCCTTCTACTGACTTTGACCATTCCTGTCCTTCTACTGACTTTAACCATCCTTGTCCTTCTACTGACTTTAACCATCCCTGTCCCTATACTGACTTTAACCATCTCTGTCCCTATACTGACTTTAACCATCCCTGTTCTTCTACTGACTTTGACCATCCCTGTCCCTATACTGACTTTGACCATCTCTGTCCCTATACTGACTTTGACCATCTCTGTCCCTATACTGACTTTAACCATCCCTGTCCCTATACTGACTTTAACCATCTCTGTCCCTATACTGACTTTAACCATCCCTGTCCTTCTACTGACTTTGACCATCCCTGTCCTTCTACTGACTTTAACCATCCCTGTCCTTCTACTGACTTTGACCATGCCTGTCCTTCTACTGACCTTCGCCCTCCCTGAACTGAATCAGACACACACTTATTGCTGGGTGGCCAGAGGATTTTCCAGCCGAAACAATGGGACTCCACATGTGGTTCAAAACCATGACTGTCAGCTCCACAGGCAAACAGTCTGACCATTTGACCGCAGTCCTCATCTCTGACCATGGACCCCTCTGGAATTTATATTTCTTAACTGTCAAATCACAACGGTTGAACAAATAACAATGAACAATACTACACTCCCATCACTTGTCCTGATGTCAGTGACGGGAGCGCAACATGCTGATATGAATTGAAAATTCACAATTGCAAAAGATCTATAAACAGCCCATACAGGAACGCTGGATACAGGGATTGCCTTTTTTAAAATGAACTTCAGACCTTTTTTTCTAACAAAGTAAATGCACACGTTCTAATATTTTCATCCATCATCCTCTTTAGAAACTGGCATAAGTACAAGGACAGCAGCAGAAAATGTTGTTCCTATTGTTGTTGTTGTTGTTGTTGCTGTTGTTGTCGTTGCTGCTGTTGTTGCTGCTGCTGTTGTTGTTGCTGTGACATTCAGTATCCATTCAGTATATTAGACAACACCCACACAGTTTCAAAGAATATTCCACAGCAATGATCTAACACAATCTGGAAACAAAACATGAAAAGTTGTTACTGTTCGTCATGAGTTTAGACCATCAAACCTTTCAAAAACAGAATAAGAAAGAAAACAGACAATAATGAAGCAATAACATAGTTCTCTGGGAGGAATTCTACAGCCATAGTTTTCTACAGGGATTATTTTACGACTGGCATCTATACTTAGTCAACTGACAAGAACTTAATCCATATCCTGCATGCATTAACAGAAGATCAAAAAAAAAAACAGGTTCTAGTTAACTGCTGTACATAATGACATCTTCACGGCTTCAAAATAGTGTTGTGAAAAGAAAATCCAAATCAAACAATACAAAACAAAACAAATCCAAAAATTGATTCTACAGTTTTAGTTTTCTTCTCTCTCTCTCTCTTTCTTAAACCCTGCACGTGCATGTCATCAAAATGCATGTACTCTGACAGCAACCAGTGAAAACGGAATGTACACACCGCCAACCACAGAACTAACACAACAATCACACAACATGGCTCATAAAACCCTGCACCACATGAACTTGACCTCTGCCCTTTTTGATCAGCATGCTGATGTAAAACACATCAAACTGGTTCATGTTTTGGTAGCCACTGTCATCAGCACTAGACAAAAGCAGATGAATACATATGATAAAAATGCAAAGCTGTCATGGGTCATCAAACACAGGGGATGCCATGATTTATCAACTGGAATGGCTCAATACTCTGATGGAGACATGGAATTTGAAATGAATGAAAACGGGTAGAAAGTGGGAGGCAAGGGTCTTGGTGCTGTAGATGGACTCTGGTGATGAGACCTGGAGGAAACAAGGGGCAAAGTCTCCATGAACAAAGTCTCATTGCTCTTTAACTTATGAAAATCAGCCATGGACTGTCACCATTTCAGACAGGGAAAAAAAAGGAAGAGAGAGACAGAGAGAGAGAGAGAGAGGGAATAAAGAGACAGAGAGAGAGAGGGAGGAGAGAGAGAGAGAGAGGGAGAGAGAGAGAGAGAGACAGACAGAGAGACTGACAAAGAGAGAGAGAGAGACAGAGAGAGTCAGAGAGAGACAGACAGACAGAAAGAGAGCCCTTTAAGCAGTTACATGTCGAGATTGTTCAGTGATTTCTCAATGAGAATCTCATACACCTGGGGAGTCCACATCATGCAACATGCATGTATCTAAGCGCAAGAATCACAGCGAAGAAGTCTAAATTCATCTGGTACTATGATGGGCTCAGAGTGTTGACATCATGTACAAGTCCCTCTCCTTACCCCCTTGCTCCCCCTTCTCCCTCACTTCCCAATTTTCTGCTAAATTTTGTACGCACCTGAAGAATGGTCTTTTCAAAAGGGGGATTCAGTCTAAATGAGGAAAATTTTCTAGCCTGTTATGTTTCTGCTGCTGCTGGACACCTCACGTATGCCCCCCTCAGCATTGTCACTCATGCCTCTCAATGCGGCCAGCACCTGACACAGCAACACCCAGACTCATGCTGCAGCGCCATTAATGGCAGTCCATCCAGTTGACATGAGGCAACCCACTGGAGACCTGCAACAGTCCCTTTGGTGGCATTCAGTTGTGCCTGTTCCAATCCAACACATGCAAGGCATCTACATGAGAGAGGGCCCCACCACATCCTGGCAGTTCCCATGAAGTAACCAATACCGATGGTTTAGACACAAACTATACCAAGGGCATGGAAGTAGAACGTCAACTGAAACTGAGGTCAACAGCAGAACAGCAGGGCAGGAAGGGTTACAGTGTTATCTCGCTTTATGGTATCTCTTTTTCAAGGCGCGAAAGATGAGAAAGAAGAAGGTGAAGATGATGCCATAGAGTTCCAGTCTGATCTGAGTGTTCAACAGAGCTTTATGCTACACTTTCTTTCACCACAATATCCCAGCATGAAACCATGCCTGAGAGATGCAGGAATCTACATCGCTAGTCACAAACTGTGAGCAACACTGACAAAACTTGATTGTGTCATACAAGTCTTTCATTCTGTGCTCATTGCACGCCCCACTCCCGGGAAGACGCCAGCTACAACTGACTCCGATCAAACTCCTACTGTCTTCCAAACACCTGCAATACTAAGCACTGCAATCCCGTGGATCATTCTCTTCATAATGGGTTTTTTTTTTTTTCAAAAAGAGAAATACGATCCACAACACACAGAAAACCAACACCACAAAAATACAAACTTCATAAGCATTTTCTTGTCGTTTTACTGCCCCTTGTTAACAGCTCACTCAATCACATACTCCACATCCTTTCTTCTGTGCTCACCATTCAGAGCCACATACTTCAGCCTATGTTCAACTTACATCCAGTATCACTGTTAGTGCAGTCTATTTACAGAAACCATGGGGCTGCTAACCCAGAGATCCTGAAAGCGTTCATTTCTGCTCAAATTCATCAAACCTGCAGCAGTATTTGCTAAGTAGAAGTACTCCACTTTGAATATATCTGGATAAACACAATTTCATGGACATTCATAGTCTTGCTTTGATGATTATATGTTTTACAGACTTTCAAGGATTCTAGAACTAGTAGAAGGCTTAACAGGATATTTACACAAACGAAAAAGATGATAAATGATGTATGTTATTTGGGAATAATTTGTTAGAAATGAATCATGCATACACATAAGAACACCAAATCAATCCTTTTCAATTTCAAGTAATATATTGTTTGTTGTATAACAATGTTAACCACTTGAATTTATGATCCTGCATGGAAATCCCAACAATATATGAAATACCTTAAGTTATTTCAAGAGCAGCTAAGAATATGTCAATTATTCTGAACCGACTTTTCGTAAAACTATGTGTTTATGAATGTGTGACTTTGTGAAAATATGTGTGCATGTGCAGCCTTAATGCTGTAGAGTGCAATGAGTAGAACTAGAAATGACTGTGACAGAAGACCAAAAAATATTAAGTAAAGCTGATAAAACAAACGTGCTCTCCACTTATGTAAAACCTATGCAATTTTCTCTGATGTATGTTAAAACCTTCGCACACAAAATACATGTATACCAAGAATCATGATTAGACACGTGCCTATTCCTTTATTTTCACTTCCATATCGACCAACTCTTTTTAACCGTCAGTTTATAAATTCATGTTCTCTCCAAATCCAGGTAAAAGTACAAAATAAAGTGTGTGCAAAGCTTGCAGACCAGACTCGAAAAATGAATCATGAATGCAGCTAAGAATAATTTCAGTTCCTAAAACCTCTGCTCCAGATCCAGATCCAATCCCACTACCAGCACCTGTGGAAAAATCTTAAGGGAAAAATGCACAGCTAGCTTGCAGCAACGATGTCAACCACAGATCTCCTAATGCATACTAAGCTGTGGCCTTAACTTTGGTTTCTCTGGGGGGAATGAAAACCATCCCATAACATGCATTACAACAGCACTGTTGGAGATGGGAATAAAATCCCCATTTGTGACATGCATCGCTGGAGAGAGATCAGTGTAATATGCATTGTAACAGCACTGCTGGAGAGAGATTAGTTAAATATGCATTGTAACAGCACTGCTGGAGAGAGATTAGTGTAATACGCGTTGTAACAACACTGCTGGAGAGAGATTAGTGTAATATGCATTGCAACAGCACTGCTGGAGAGAGATTAGTATAAAATGCATTGTACAGAACTGCTGCAGAGAGATCAGTGTAATGTGCACAGCACTGCCGGAGAGAGATTAGTGTAATATGCGTTGTAACAGCACTGCATCGTAACAACACTACTGGAGAGAGAATTAGTGTAATATGCATTGTAACAGCACTGCTGGAGAGTGGATAGGAACTTTTGAATTCAGTTGGTCTGTGTTTTGTGGTTACACGCTACTCCGATTTTAAAAAAAAAAAAATTACTGTCATAGCAGATTGCAATAACAAAAAACATCCTGTAGATCTACTGGGAGAGCTTTACCCTTGTCTTCTCCATTAAAACAAGCAGAGTAGTTTTGGACAGCACACATCTTCAATACATTAATATCACAATTACATAGCAGTACATATAACAAGACCTTAAATCACGTGTGTGTGTGTGTGTGTGTGTGTGTGTGTGTGTGTGTGTGTGTGTGTGTGTGTGTGTGTGTTTATTTATTCATCAATATATTAGACAGATAGATAGATAGATAGATAGATAGATAGATACACTGATAGACAGAGGATAGATATAGACAGACTGATAGACATACCAATTCTATTCCAAAAATTGTGCAAAACTTAAAAAGTTTGACTATATATAATCAGCAAACTGCACAAGATTAAACAATGGAACATATATACAGCAACCAGAGGGAACTTTTTTCTCTCTCACTTATTTGTAATCAAAACAAACAAACACAAAAACTAGGTTACATAGTACTGTCTATCAAGCCTGAAGTTATACAATCCTGATCTTGACCTGGAATATGTCCAGGTTCTTAAGAGTGGCAGAGTATTCTCATTGTCATAGCTCATAACTTTATGACAATCCATGAAATAGATCACATAATTAATTTTGGATAATCCAAACAAACAAAACACCTCTGTGACAATCAACAAAATACACCACATCATTAGTTTTGGATAATTCAAACAAACCACCCTCGAAATGAATTGTTTGCCCAAGAAGCCTCTAGCGCCTTGCAGTTTGATTACAGGCCTCCAACAGCAATTTTGCGTCAAATATGAGAAGATTAGTGGTTTCTTGTTTTTTGTTCTCATTGTCCTAAACGTTGTTTATTTTTGCCCAAAGACAACCCAAGAAGTCGAAATGCATTGTGTTTTGTCCTGGTATCTGTTGTCTGTATCTGTGGCAGTAACTAACCCTTTTTCTTTCTGAATTCTGCGCCACAGAAAGGTTAATGCACCCAGTCGCCACAACTGAAGCTGTCATTTAAACATAAATTTCAAAGCGTCTTTGACAGGATGTGTGTCATCATCCGGTGGCGTTGATGCAGACTTGCATTTTCTCCCAAGATGGGCCGCACTCCATCAGTCCATGATTTAGAAAAATCTAGCTGACGTCACTCAAGCTGACTCTGTCTGGTTATCGTTTGGAAATACTGGATCAGAACTTGGCTCTGCTTGAATCAGGGTGATGAACAATGAGATGGATAGTCTATTTTACAAAATTGTAATCACCTTTAATTCAAAATCCAGTCCTGATTTTAGTCCCTAGTTGCACTGACACTTAGCTTCCATTTGAGGGCTGCAGTATAAACATCATGTACACACACATACAAACATGCTAAAATATTTTGTATCCAATAACCAAACAAAGAAGCAAAATCTGTTCAAACACACACACACACACACACACACACACACACACACACACACACACACACACACACTCACACAAACCCATGATATACTATAATAACCGATTACAAAAAAAAAAAAAAAAAAAAAAAAAAATCTGATGCAAACATGACCGATGATGAAATGCAAAATGAAAAAAAAAAAAAAAGAGCATGGAAAAGGTGCAGTGCAACTCTTAAACAGATAATTCATTATTCAATACAAAGCATGCAAAGGAAACGTAAACAACTGATGTATTTAGATCTGTTCACATGGTTCTCTTGTACATGAAGTATCATGAACAGAACTACACAGATACTCTGTCAATACACGCGTTTCTTGACTTATCTGTGCTAATTGAAATCCTTACTCTCAAACTGTCCACGTTCATCCACACTTATCCATATTCATCACCTTCACTGCCAATATTTTCTGTGTTAAAGCACACACACACACCAACATACATCCAGCAGGCGAGATGAAATGTCAGAAGATGTTATGAATGTGTTCACTTTCCATCATCATCATCTCTTGCTCCTCCTCCTCTCTTCTGTTTTGGGAAGCTTGATGAGTCTGGATGCACACATCAATGTCAGGCACAACAATCCGACACAGATCACAAAAATGTAGCGGTTTCCATGCTGAAACACATCTTCATGTAACAGCATCAACACACCACATGTGATCAGGTTCAGTGGAACCCGAAACCAGTTTGTTATAGGGTAGCGGTAAGCATCTGGATTACTCTTAGCCGCAGGTATCCCATAGCTGGAAAGTAGATGCCAACACAGAACTCGAAGATGAGGAAAGCAATGAAAGAAGCATTAGCACTGGGGCTCTCTGGACGTGTGGACAACACACACACCAGGTTTGAGACCAGGGCTAGGGCTACAGCAAACGTCAGCATGCCAGTGGCTGGGACTCCTTTGGAGGACAAGATCTGAAAGACAGCTTGCCCCAACAAAATGCACACCATGAAGCTGGAAAAGACGATGCCCAGAGAGGGTCCTGCCGGCTCCAGAATAGGTGTCCACAGAAATATGATGGTGTAAATGACGCTCTCAAACAAAGCCTCGATGGCTCCCAGCATGAAGATTTTCTCGCTGGAAGCAATTTTCTTCAGTCCTTCATAACACACTTTACGGAATCTCACCTTGCTGATGCTGTAGTTCTCATTCCAGTGTGTGGAGATGATGATGCCGACAAATATGAGAAACGGCACAGCAATCATGTACGGAGCCACAGGGCCAAGACCAAACATTCTGACACGATGTTTGTGGTCACTCCTGCTATCACTGCTAACACACCATTCCACATAGATGCTTTGGCAAAGGTAATGGGGATCCATTCCTTAGGGAAATCATGTGTCTCCAGATGTTCATACACGTACCAAGCTTCAAATGCTGAAACAAAAACAGATGTGGCCACACCTCCCAGCACTCTGCTGATGATGAGGATCCCGTAACTACGAGACAACTTCAACATACAAGCAAGGGAATAGGTCACAGTGAAAATGATACACAGCTTTTTCCGTCCAAACTGGTCGGCAGCAATAGGTGTCCACGACCCAAAGATGACAGTGGATGCAAAGCCAAAGACATACAGCACAGCAATCTGATCCTCGAGGAAACCGTAATAAGAATACAGTTTGTACAGATATGGACCCTGCAGCCAGTCAGCAAACATAGCCACCAGGTAGACTGCAAAGTAACCCCGCTGGAACTTGAGGAACTGAGGATTGTTGCCCACTGCAGCGGCATCTCTGCGAATGACATAGGCCCAGAGCTGTAACAGAGCACACAGCGCGGCCAGGACAACAAAAGTCACATAGGCAATGGCCAACATCGTGAACTGTGTCAGCTGCTATCCTGGTCTTGGATTTACATGTAATTCAGGAGAACGTCACAGCTTCTCATGGCTGCATGGACCCATCCAACACATGTCACTGCTGGAAGCATCTGACAGCTCAACCGGGTTTCTGTAATAAAATCAGATTATATGTACAGAGCTCAGAATCTGCATAGAATGTAATCACAACACACACATACATACACACACACTCTCTCTCTCTCTTACTGATATAATACACTACATGCTTGTACACTCACAAATATATTACTTTAAAGACGATGAGAAAACAACTACTTGTCTGCCTTTTTACTTTAAGTACTGCATTCTAGTATGTACTTCTTCCAGAACTTTAAACTGTACTCAACAAACACCATAATCAGTAACATCACCATTCAAAACTAGATATAGCATCTCAACCATGCTCAGCTGGTTGTTCCACTACTCAAACACACACACAACAACAACAACAAAAGTGCCAAAACCTAAAAGGTATATGGGCAGTGAACTGTTGGTGAATCACTGACTGACTGCGTCTAGAACATGGCATGGACCAAGTCTTGGGCATGCTATTGTATAGACAGAGCTCATCCATCCACTTCTGCTGCCTAATCTTCCCTGAACCGAGTCAGGTCCTGGGTGGACAGAGAGGGTTTTCAAGCTAGCTACGAACATTTGACACCACTGGAGGTTTGAACTCAAAACTGTTAGTTCCACAGGCAAATGCTTAAAATTACCATCTAACAAGCCACTCCCCCCCCCCCCCCCACCCCCCCTCTCCATTTTACCATCAACTTTGGACCTGAATCAAAACTATGAATAGTTCTTGGAGTAAGAAAAAGAGGACATGGGCAGTTTTATAGTGTGCAGGAGTAAAAATCATAGATAAATGGGAAGGACCAACATAGCCCATCCTATATCTATGTTACTGCCAACATAAGAACACTGACATATGATACTACAGAAACATATGGAAATTACGTGGTTAAGAAACATTGGTGTGAAAGAGGCATTTCTGCTGTGAACATGAGCTGTCTCATTTTCTGGTTATTCCAAGGAGGTGTTTCTCATATGGTTTTAAAACCCAAGTCCTAGCATGCTGGGAAATCTTCAGTTTTAAAACAGTTTTGAATTTCTACCAGTATGCCATACCAGTGTAAACTGTAAACACAGTGCTTTAAATTCTGTATTGGGGCACAATCAATCTATATTCATGCAATTCCTTTGAAATCTTTGAAATCAACATAAACTTGTCCTGTAATCTGTCAGGATTATGTTGCACAACTAATAACTTTAAAAAAAAATCAACATAAAATGTTTATTAATTATTTTCTGTGCTATAAGATCTTATTTCAATGTTGTTGCTAACCTTATCCATGGTTATTAAATTCAGATCATCTCCCGTAAAAGGCCCTAATTGTATATGTGGTCAAGTTTCAAAACAACTGCCAAGCACATCTTCATCATTTTAGACGCTTTAACCTACCAAGAATTGTTTTACTTTAGTCCCTTTCAAGCACTGATCAGTTCTTCTCTCACAATTAGTCTATGATTTTGACACAAAACCAACTTACACTCTGCCTGCACATGCAATGCACTATATTATTGTTGCATTGAGACAGTCACAGTGAATCTATGTAACACTGCTGTACAACCTGTCAGACTAGAAGTTCTCATGTGGTTTAAGCTTTCTCGAGAACAAATCAAGCTTGTTCTACAAAACATGGGCTTATCAAGATGCATGGCTGCAACTTTCCGACAGTACATGTTGATACATATATAGGAAAAACAGCAGTGTATGCGTGCGTGCATACATGTGTGTGTGTGTGTGTGTGTGTGTGTGTGTGGTTCTGCATTTATGACCCCTTCCCCTCCGCCTACCGTACCCCTCCCCTCCCCAACGGCTGTGACAGTGCGGCGGGTCTAAAGTAACTAAATACAGCCATGCGAAATGTGGCACTTCACTTCAGTTTCTAAATGAGTGAATGTATCGAGCTGACGACAAACAACATGAAGTAAGCCAACAGAACAGAACACAAGACATAGCTAGTGACTATAGAACACTAATCAACGAGTCCCAACACTTCGACTAGCAGATTTTCAAAATCAAATTAACCTTTTTTTGCGCGACTAATAATGTGTTTAATAATAAAACTTCAACAAAATTAAAACAATCCTGAAATGTCAAATGTAAATTACTGTTGTGGAAGTTGAAATTTACATACATACAGCTGCTCTACGCTTTGTAACAGGGAACAAATTCAATGTACTGAAAGTTGTCTGACGTGTTTTGCAGACGCCACCAACAGGAACTACTCTCAAAACCTTTCGCACAATAAAACATTTCTCGACAAAATTGCATCAAAATATACCGGTATTTTAATTGAAATTTTATGCTTAAAATTCAGAGTCTATTACATGGAAACGAATTACGTAAATATGACAAAATAAGGGAAAAAAAGAAAAAAGAAAAAAAAAAAGATCACAAAACCTTTGGCTCACATATTCCTTTCTGCTCAGTGACATTTTCTACTGGATTAGGATTAGTATGAAACGAAGAAGATGAAACTACTGTCGCTTTTTCTTGCGTGTGCACACGTAAATTAATGTACAATTATCACTGGAATCATTTGATTTGTAGTAAGTGTTTCTTTGACGATTCTTAATTCTTTTAAAATAAAAAGTTACTGAAATTTCGTTTTAGTTTTTTTATGTACTCTGTCATTAAGCGTGGTTCCGGTGTTGAGGATTGCAGCTTTTCAGCATGGCCGGAAAACTTCCACAGAAGAAGTACTACAGACAACGGGCGCACTCTAATCCTATCTCAGATCATAGTCTGGAATAGTAAGGTCATTTTGTGGCATGTCCTCTTAAAAAACTTCAACGTCTCTTCTCTCTCTGTTCTCTCTCTCTCTCTCTCTCTCTCTCTCTCTCTCTCTCTCTCTCTCTCTCTCTCTCTCTCTCACCACTTTTTACGTTTTTCCATCGTGCATCAAACAGCGAAGAGTACACATTCTTGCCGTCGAGTAATCTCTTCAAGTTAGGTACGGAACGGGTTAACTATGTGCTACCCGACACAACCACTCCTCTCTCTTAAAAAAAAAAATAAAAAAAAATGACCTCACATTGCATGCTTCTGCATTTATTGACATTACCAATTTTGCATTGTTGACCTTACTCAAGTTACTGGATGTAAAATAGTACACCAGTGCTTTCATCTATTGCCCTCTTGAATAAAGAATTTTGTCTTCTCCCCCTCTCTCTCTCCCCAGTATGTTGCTTCAACCAGTGTACATATTAGTACCAACATGCATACAATGTACTGCTCAACTTCATGAACCTGTGGCAGTCATTCACACTTATTGGCATCTGGCGTGGGGCAGAGATGACAACCAGAGCTAACAAGACATCTGCATTGGGCTGTTGCAAGGAGCTTGAATGGCAAGCCTTGGGCATCCTGTAACACTTCTTGGCATTGAACTGAGGGCATGTCGTCTTGGCGAGACAAGACTCATTTTGATTTAGAATGAACTCGAGCCATTGAATGATGATTATATGGAGATGTGAACTCTTCCAGAATGAAATTTTTGTATCCCTGCCTTTTGGACATTCTTTGCTATTTATTTTCTTTTCCGTCATTCTCAGCTTTATTTTTCTTCTTTAAAAAATCTTTCATTACTGCAAATACTTATTCTCTGTCAGTGTGGCCAGTTCACTTGTCTGTGTTCTAGCAAGCCAGAGCCTGGGAAAAGGAATATTACCATGAAGTCTGTTGGGCAGTTAACACAAACTGTCGTTCCTTCATGTGGGGAATGGAATTTTTACTGTGAGGTCTGCAGAGCAATAAACACTGAAACCAAGATTTCAGCTGGAGAAAGAAACTTTACCGATGCAGAGAGAGGTCTGCAGGGCAGTTCTGATACACTGAAACTGAAGTTTCAGAACCTGAAGAAAGGAATTGTTGCTTGAGGTTTGTTGGGCAATTATTACTGAAACTGAAATTCGAAAGCCTGAGGGAGAAGAATGTGATATATTGTCTAATTTGATTCTGTTTCAGTCCGGTCAGTCCTGATTTCATGGACTGGTCTCCCTATTATCCTGCATACTTCTCTCTCTGCGCAAACAACGGTGACAGTGACGCAAGGAGCAACAAGCAAGTGGAGTTTGCTGATGTTGGCTGTGGGTATGGAGGATTGTAGGTAGGTCATGAGTGAAAGTTTTAGGTTTATGAAATTTAAAGATTGTGTTTTCTTAGTCTTCTGTCATGATGCCTTGAAAGTGAGGCCAACTTATATATTTGTGCGTAATTTGCGTTTACTGATAAAAGTTTGGTGATCACTGTTTTTGCATGCTGTATGTTGTGCAAACATGTTCTTGCCTCTGCGTGTGTGTGTATTTTGCCATTTACATTCAAGCCGTTTTTCTATTGTTACAACAAGTATGAAAGCGAAACATATTGACCAAGTATATTTGTGCACATGCAAACACACACACACACACACACACACACACACACATGCACGCACGCACACACACACACACACACACACACACACACACACACACACATGCACACATTTGTTTCTAGACATAGCAGATGGTATTATCCAGACTATTCATAACAGTTCCATTATCTTTTGTGACATTTCGTTGTTCATAAGTTACTAGTGCTGCAACATGAAGGATAAAAAAAAGAAACAAAAAGAAAATCCCAATGCTCTTCATTCACATTCATTAACAGTTTTTTACCATTAAGGCTGCTGAAGCACAGAATTTTAAGTCCTTTAAAATTGTCCATGCAGGTTCAAATGTACCTGTCTATAGAAGAAAAACCAAGTGATGGGGGGAGGTGAAACAAACAGGGGAGGTAATCTGTGCTTCTGTGATGAACTCCTCGCATGCACAATGCTGCATGAGGCACACTGAACAAGCAGGAACTCTTCCTTTCGCTACCTGCCTGTTCGTTATTTGATGTGTACAGAAACTGATGGAAAACTTGATAATTGGGTCTTAGAGAGGAAAGCCTTTTCAAATCAATGTGATACAGTAGTAATGAGTTGAGGCAAAAACGGTCGTTGTGGATAAATTCACAGAGTTTTTGGTGAAAATTGAAGTGTTGCCCAGTGTGCAGTGTGCACTCTGTGCGACTGTTTCACAATCGCATCTTCCTCTGCTTCCAGTGGCACTGTCTCCGCGCTGTTTCCGGACACTCTCATGCTGGGAATAGAGATCCGTGTCAAGGTGTCTGACTATGTTCAGGATCGCATCAAAGCTCTTCGGGAACAGAGCCCGGGCCAGTATCAGAACATTGCCTGCCTACGCTCCAATGCCATGAAGTATCTGCCCAACTTCTTCCGCAAAGGACAGGTTTGTGGGATTGCTTGCATATTTCTTTGATTGATTGGTTCAAGATAGATATGGCACCCCTTTTTTCTTTGGTGGGGTGGGGGGGGGGGGGGGGGGGGGGGGGGGGGGGGGGGGGGGGGGGGGGGGGGGGGGGGGGGGGGGGGGGGGGGGGGGGGAGGGGGAGGGGTGGTAGTTTGTTTTCCAGTTGAACAGAACACTCTACTTTTTAAATTCAATGAAACTTGTAAAAGAAAGGTAATACATGCATGTGTTAAAAAGGGCAAGCGATTAAAGATTAACACTGGCATTTCTGTCTGCCAGCTATAGCACACTGAGGTTTTGCTAGACCTGTGACCTGTGTTTACCGTGAGGTCTTTCCTTTTGTAGTAACAGAGAAGTAATGCAAGCAACACCATACAGTGCACTGGGTCAAAAATATTGGTGGACTGGCCATGCATGTATTCAGTTATAAAAAAGAAGTCGTTGTGCATGCATGTCCATCTATATATGTGCAAGTGTTTGTTAAAATTGTGAGTATTATCACATCAGTGTTCTCCCTTTCTTCAATTCCTTTTGTTTTCAGTACAAATATTCAAAAGGGCACATTTTCTTAAAAAAGAATTCAAAAGAGAGGGAAAAAAAGAGAGAAAAAACAAGACACAAAAAACATGCTTGAAAAATCTGTGAAAGTACGCTCTAGAAAGTGTGTTTCAAAAGAGGCACAATACTGTCTTTGAAATATATTTCTGATGAACGTTGGAAGTACTTTTGGAAGATTAACACTAACAGGTTATTTTCCATCCCCATCCCTCTGTTGGTTTTTGCATGGTTGTAGTCTTGCCCTCATGATGGTCAGTTGTGCCATCATTTGGCTCCAAGTTCTTGATTCCAGGTCCCCCTTTGTTCACGACCCCAGTAGGAGATCAGGTTTTTTTTCCTTGTCTGTCACTCTGGATCGGGTATCAACCAGAACTGTGCAGTAATGTATAATCTAATTTTTGTTCTTCTAGCTCAGCAAGATGTTTTTCCTGTTTCCTGATCCACATTTCAAGAAAACCAAGCACAAGTGGAGAATCATCAGCTCCACCCTGCTGGCAGAATATGCATACATCACACGTATCGGGGTGGGTGTCAGTCTGTCTTGACTTGGACTCTTTGAGATTTTGTTTCAATGTTCTGTAAAATTAAGTGGGTATTTGATGAGGTTTTACTCTTTTTCTTCAGATTTGGAGGCACGAAATTATTCAGAAAAGATAATGTTTTGAGGATACTTTGTTTGATGAAGTGGCAGGATGTCAGAGGCTTGTTGTGCATTTTTGTTGGTTGATATAGATGTGTGAAAAGTCTTTTCTGTACCAAAACAGTGTAGCATGTTGTGTGTATTTGACGTAGTGGCAGTACCAATATGACTGTGTGAGCTGGATGAGAGTGCAGCCACTTTCTTGGGAACCCAAAGTGTTACATGGATGCTGAAAACTAGAGTTGCAACATTGTTGATTATTTCAAGTTATCTGCATGCTAACAACTGCAACTTTTATGGATAATTAAAAAGTTGCACCTCAATCCTGCTAAATTTTTTATGCAAGATATGAATTTCAAATGGTATTGGAATCTAGTTGGCAGACATGAACAATTTAGTATCGAAAAGCATAAACAGCTGTAAAGAGTGGTTGATATTGTAAAGAGTGGTTGATATTAATGGTACTGGTGAAGAGTATTATTTTATGAATGAGTGCATGAAATATAGTTTGTTATGAAGATAATATTTGCCAGCTTCCTATTGTAATAGGAGGTCTGTTTACTACCTTGGGAGGGAAGAAGTGCTCATAAAACTTGTAAAATTTCTGGCAAAAGGGAAAATTGTACAGTTCGTTTTTCTCTCCTTTGCCTTCTTAACCCTTTTTAAAACTTTATCCTGCCACAGGCTGCCAACTGGAAATCCCTCGTGTTTACTTAAACCAGCTGCACCCTGCCTGTCATCTGGCTGGTGTGCGGTTTTCCATCACTTGTTAAGCTCTTACTCTTTGTAAACAGGAGCTTTTTAGAGAGTTATGAGCTCTTGGCTGTCACAGTAATTACCAAGGTCATTGTTTCTGGTCTTACTGTTAAATGTTATACATATAATTTGTCTAAAATTCAAAAGGTGGAAATATTAACAACAGCCAACGGGGCCAGTAACTGGCGATAAAAATCCATAAGGATAAAAAATGACTGCTAGAAAATCCCAAGCAAAAACACTAGACATTGCTCCACAAGCCTGAAGGGTTCACAGATAGATGCAGGACATGCAACTATAAATAAATGAATAAATACATGATTGAAAAACGGAAGTGATAGTAAACCTTGGGCCCTGATACCTTTGATTTCCAAGTAGGGAGTGGAACAAACATCAAAATCCATTTCAGTAAAAATGTATAACTTTAAAACACAAAAATGCGTTTACATATATACCAATCCTCCACTACAAAACTTTATAACTTTAAAAGACAGGCTTGTGTGTGTTCTTTTTTATATAGATAGATAGATGCACAGATATAGATAAATAGATATGTGTAGATATACGCACAACAATAGTAAAATCAAATATCCCTCCCTCCAACCCCTCCTCCTCTCCTCATCCTAACTTCCCCTCCCCCTCCTGAGTATTCACAGTTTTTTGCTGTGAGAGATATAACAACACACATTATTTTGTAAGAATTTTTTTTTTTTTCAGGGATTGGTCTACACCATCACAGATGTCAAAGATCTTCATGACTGGATGGTCCAGCATTTCAGGGAGTTCCCTCTTTTCCAGAGAGTACCAGATGAACAGCTGGTAAGAAAACCGATGAGAAGCGCTCAGTTTTGTGTGTGAAATTGACCTTTTATTTTGAGGACCGTAAACAGATCTGCCTGCCTCTGTAACTCTTTCATGGTTTCTTTAAATTACAGAAGTAGGATTGCACAATGATTTATGCGCTTACAATAACAGTATTGCCCTGATTCGTTTGAGGTTTTGGTGGCGGACAGTCACATTGTACCTGGTTGTTTTTTTTCCCACATGTGAGCCTTGAGACATCCCATGGTTTTGAAGGCACTAATTTGCACATTTAACAGAATTCTTCAGTTTAAGTAACCAAGATAAACTGACCGTCAGTTTGAATGCTGATAATACAGAACAAAGTTAAGATGGTTATGAAATCGATTACCGATGATAATCGCAATATATAACCAGTCCCTTAAAATCACTTCATGTCATTTCTGCCATTGTTGATATCTTAAAAATGGATGATTTGTTGATGTTTGGTACACAATAGTGTGATTGAGTTGTCAACACCGACACTTAGGCTGTGCAATACGATTATGTGTGGATTTGTATTGAGAGCTGAGAAGAGTGGATGGGGCTGAAATAGTGTCAAGTGCCAAGAAGGCGCAGAAGAAGAAAAAAAAAAAAAAAAGCAGGCATGATCTTTGAGGGATTGTGTCAGTGTGTGACTTGGGGAACTGTGGTATGCTGGATTTCTATGCCAGACTGGCCTGCGGCATGATCATTGGTTTTGAACTTCACCCCGAGCTGTGTGAGCATTCGGGTATGTGGTGGGGTTAGTATGTTGGTAAAATGTTTGTGGATGTGAGCATTTGGATGTGTGATGTGGTTAGTATGTGGGTGAAATGTTTGCAGATGTCAGCATTCGGTTGTGTGATGTGGTAAGTGTGTGGGTGAAATGTTTGTGGATGTGAGCATTTGGATGTGTGATGTGGTTAGTATGTGGGTGAAATGTTTGTGGATGTGAGCATTTGGATGTATGATGTGGTTAGTATGTGGGTGAAATGTTTGTGGATGTCAGTAGGTAGCGGCACGCCTCTGTCAGCAGTGAGGGAAAGGCTGATTTTAGGTGAAAATAGGCCAACTTCAATCAGGCAGTTCTGGTGTTATACTGTATCTACGACGATGCTTTTTGATTCTGAATAAACCTTTATTTATATACTTTTATTCTCATGTATTTTCATTTTTGTCATGAATGCGTGAGAGAGAGAAAATCTAAATGAAAAATACCCCCTGAAAAGAAAAGTCAGCTTCGACGTCAGCGAAATCGCCGATGTCCGCCGAAGTTGATGCGTGTTAGAAAATCTCGACTCGCTTTACACATGCTGGACGGAGTGATCTAAAAATAGTTTCATAATAAAGATGAAAGATTCCTCTTTAAAACAGTATAAGTTTCAAAATAATTGAAGTCCAGTATTAATTTGAGAAAACGAGTTGAAAACTTAGGTGAATTTTAGATTACTTTATCTCAAAATAATACTGAATAAAGATATATCATCTTAGGGTGCGCTGGAAAGAGGATTTCAAGCCCTACACAGTGGTATGCAATTAGCTCTAACCGTGAAATACCCACCAATCGCAAGCCGGGAAAAGCGAGTGTGCGGAAAGTCGCGAGGCACAACATTGCAATCACAATGGCGACCAACGTGGCAAGTGCGTCGGAACGACACATCATTTCGAATGAATGGGAGATCCGTGTCCAGGATCTTTATGGTAAGTTTTATTTGTGATAATGGCAGATCTATTATTTAAGCACATTTTTCAAACAAACGATCGGTTTAGAATGACCCAGATTATGGTTAGTTTTGAATTAGAAGTGTGATCAAGTGAAAGTGTTCGAAAAAAAAAAACATGCTCTACTCTTGTTGTCTTCCTATCGAAGTTAATTTAATTTTATCGGAAGGCTCGTTTTACCTAAACACATTAACTGAATATCATTTCAAGACTGCACATTGTCGAATCGTATGCTTTATGTTTAATATAATAAAAAGTTTGGGGCATTATTTTATTAAATTATTTGACAGTATCGATTGCCGGAAGTAGAATGATTTTGGTCACAAGTAACAAAAGATCTGGTCGATCTCTTGCGCGCGGCCGTGTTCGTGCGTTTTTCTTCGAAGTTAACGCGATTGTGATTGTTTATTTTTTGTTTTCATGCAATGGTCTGTTGATTTCTGTCATCGAATGTGTATTTTGTAATAGTATTGAAGAAGGGGCAGTAGAACTTGTTGGATTTTTCTCGCGTGTATGAGCCCACCACATCATTCCGTTTATTATCTCTCCCTCCCCACAACACAGTCATGAAAAGAACATACATTTTATGAAAAAAAGACTGCATTTTAAAAAAATGCATGATCAATTGTGTGTGTGAGTGAAGGAGTGTTTTAGTTTGCTTTTCTTGTTGCTATTGTTAAGGTACTTCAGCACTTTGAGCTTTCTAGTATTTATGTAAATGTATGGTGATAAAAGTACTAAAGAAAATGTTCCTTGTTAAAATGTGACAGGGTTCATAGCCTAACAGCATCCTAAAATTCCCAAAACTTTTCACGAACTTTCAAAACCACTTTCTGGATTTTCCAAAGACCTTTAAACGGCCCTAAAACTGAAATTAAGTGTAAATAAGCACAAACACACACACACACACAACAGAGACACAGATTACCTTTTAATAGAACAGTTCCTCATTATCACACCAATCTTCTGGCCTTATCACTGTCTGTTCACAATGACCCAAAGTTATAGTTATTTTCCTCTTATATGTTAAAATTTCACGGTCCCTGTTTTTTTTTGTTTGTTTGTTGTTTTTTTTTAAGTGGATTTCTTATATTGGTGACATAAGTCCAAATTCACAAACTTTCACAAACCATATTCATGTTTGCTTATTTTTCAAAGACTTTCCAGGGCCTGGAAAATAACATTTTTTTTTCCCCAAACCTTCCCAAACGCTATGAACCGTGTGTGATCATCTAGATTATTCTCCAGTAAATCTCATTCACTTCAACATTGTAAAAGGTTGTATAGCAAACGTCTATAATGTCTTGAAAACACACAATCACATGATATAGGCGTGCGTGTGCGCGCACACACATGCACACACTTGCACGCACACACTCACTACACACACATTGAAGCTCACAAACACCATTTCCTCCTCTCCTTTCTTTTTTCCCCCACACTGATACAGGTGCACACATCTGAGAAGCATGCAAAAAACAATGGAAGTCAAATGCTTAAAATTTTGCTTTCTTTCCTTGAAGATGACCAGTTTCATGGCATGAAGCAGTACCTCACAGCAGCAGAAGGAAGGGGGAGAAAAGTAGGACTGACCAAGCAGTCAGTTGCCACCAACAAGCTGCTCCTTCAGCTGGACTGTTCGAGACGGACCTGTGAGAAGAGCTGGGATGAGATTTCCACCTTTGTTGACAAAGTGTGTGATGAAAACATTTTTTTGCACACACTACACTGAAAACAGAGGTCAACCGTGCAATCAGAGGCATTTCAACGTTATCGTGTGATGGTGATCTTCAGAGATTTTTAGAGACGGATGTCAGGTTTGAACTGGAAAGTTGAAGTATTGGTCACTTCTTGCAGAAGAAAGGCATCACGCGACACCATCTCCTTTCACCAGATACCCTTGACCAGTCCCAGCTGTGTGAGGTGCCAGTGACAAATGGGTTGCTGATCGATCTGCTGATCTTCCAGAAAGAAGAAGGCCTGTCTCTACAAAAAGAGTGGTTCCACATGATAGGATTAGACATTGCAGGGCTCTCTGACAAACAGCTCAACACAAAATTAGCCAAAACCAGGAACCCTATGACAGTCTGATGAAAAGTGCCTCCAGACCCAGCAGTCAGCAGAAATTGAAAGACTTTCTTTTGCAGCCTCCAGAGCATTTTGTATTAAAAAAGAGTCTGGAACAAAACTTATCCCCACTAGAACCCTCTGCCTCTGCAGTACATTTGTCAGATCCTCAGGTCACATATGAAGAAAAGATGGTCACACTCACTTGATGTATATTCTGTCAACTCCTCAGTGGTGTTTGCCTCCAGCCTCACCCTGGCCCCATCTTCTTCATCTGGGAGGTCTTTTGTTGTGGACTGGCCAAATGATCTACGCCAGAGATATGACGCATTCAAAAGTTTCCTGTTTGAAAATCATCTCTGATTTGCTTCTTTCAAGAGATGTCTGTTGTAAGTAACCTAAGGTGTTATTTTAAAGGTAGGACTTGTAAAGAATTTTCTTTTCAGTGAGTTCAGCTATCGGTGAGCCTGTTGACATCATTTTCAAAAATAATGATTTTGCGTTTGAGATCTTTACACTAGTATTGGTAGTAGATTGTTAAGACAATCTAAATAAGCAAAAACTTTGTCTGTGAAGACTTTTCAATAGTTTACATTATGCATACCACCATTTTAGATACCTGGTTAAAGTTTGAGAGGGATATGACAAGTGGTTTGGAAAACATTGCAATTTTCCTGTTGACTTCTGTGGATTTTAGGTCCCCTAAGCAATATTTAAAATGGATAATGCAGGTATTTTTTGCTTGATTTCTGTCATTTAACATTTAAATGACAAAAGATACCACATAGAATACAACCACCAAGTTTGGAGTGAAAATCTGTATTAGTTCAGGAATTATGTCAATTTTCCTAATTTCGTCAATCTACGGCCTATTTGCCACTGTACATTTTGGTCTTTCTAAGCATATTTACACCTCATTAGACAGTAAATTTACAGACCCATTGAGCTGAAAAAAATTAGGCTAAGCCTATGCAAACTGGTAACTCAAAAAGTCTAAAGTTCTTGGAATGAATCCGCAAGGGACTAAATTACAATGAAACAATAAATTCCAAGGATAGTAAGTACCGAGCACCATTCCAGCAACTTACAGAGCAGCTAGGTGTTGCAATGACTGCAAGAAATATTGAATTATAAACAAAGCTTGCTCTTATGTCTCAGATGATAGAAATAGGGGGTGATAAGCCTTCATATCTGCAGTGGTAGATGATTCTGCCTGACTAATCCTTGGAATTTATTGTTTCATTGTAATTTAGTCCCTTGCGGATTCATTCCAAGAACTGGCCCTCAGCACTTGTGTGTTAAGAGGTTATCTTTTTATATTTTCTACTTTTCACAAGAAAATGTAGCTTGTTTTGATCTTTCATCATTTTCTTTTGCTTCTTAGGTGGCACCTTTAGTTAGTTTTTTTGAAAACTCAACAAACATACTATGGTATTGCACACCAGCCTTTTTCTGGTATAGCATTCTTCTTAAAACCGAAAAGGCAGAGGAGTCAAATTACCACTTTCCGCGGTCACTGAGGATGAAACAATCAGGTTTCGAAATACCGGTATCTGACCAGGAGTTATATGTTACTGAGCTTTCTCCCCATTGGAGATGGTCTCCCGCTTTGGAGACTATAAGCTTGCTGAAGGTTCATTTTGAGAAAGCATTCATTTATTCCCCATTCACCCACTCAAGCACATACTGTTAGTCAGGCAGAATCATCTACCACTGCAGATATGAAGCTTATCACCCCCTATTTCTATCATCTGAGACATAAGAGCAAGCTTTGTTTATAATTCAATATTTCTTGCAGTCATTGCAACACCTAGCTGCTCTGTAAGTTGCTGGAATGGTGCTCGGGTACTTATCCTTGGAATTTATTGTTTCATTGTATATATATAGAGAGAGAGAGAGAGAGAGAGATATGTTTTGTGATTATGTTTTCAGAAGTTGGTTTTAATGAGTTATGTCTATATGTCTTTTTTTTCTAAAAATATTTTTTGAAAATCTATTTTGAGACTTGATTTCAGTAAGATGCAGCCCTGATAATGGCTGTTTGAGGCCAGCAGGGTTATAAGCAATGTGAACTGAAGTGTTTTTAGTTGGGTTTTTTATTTGTTCTTGTTTTTAATGTTGATCATTTATTAATCAGTCTTATGGGACTGAAGATCCAGGTTTATTGTTTTTTACTTTTTTTTTTTTAAAACTGTACTCCTCCAAGGACAAGATGTCAAAAGACAGCATTGATATTATGCCTTTTCATGTTTTTGCTGGTTAAATTATGGATTAGGATGGAAAAACTCCAAGTGTTCAGAGTAATCAGAGATGGGTCACAAAAATAGTCCATTGGCTCAGTAGTGTGAGTGTGTAGTGATCTCAACTGGTGAAAATTTACACATTCCTCTGGACTTTTTCCAGCCTGCTTTGAAAAATCACACATCCCGTTTTTACTATAACACAAATGCCAGAGTCACAACATCTGTTCTAACTTTTGTGAATCATGACTGACTGTTCAGAATAATGGAGGAAGGTTAATGTGATATGGTGCACATGTGTGGTAGAAATCTGGTTTGATTTAGAAAGATTGGAGAGAGTGATGTGAGAGAACGATGTGCTTTATGTAATTGTTGTTCCTAGAATAAGAGAATTTTCTTGGGAGTATTTGACCTGCCTGAGGTTCAGATAGAGAAAAGGGTCTGGGTATTAAAAAGATTACAACATTTCTACATAGCTACAGCACCGTTTCCTTATTCTTTGTGTGTTCTTTTTACAAGCCTGCAAAAACTCTCCCAAAATCACGTGAAGCCCAGCAGCAGCTAAGTATGTACCTGCCATATAAATCCATGCAATGAAGAAAACATTTACCAGAGAGGGGCTTTTCACAGAACCTACAACAGACCTTTGTGTTCCTCAGTATTTGTTCTCTTTGCATTTTTTTCTTCAAAAGTTTCAGTGATACAGTGAGTTGGACTGTTTCCTTGCTGTGTCATTCCTACAGAATTTTTGACCATATGACTTGCTTTTAACATCATTTTTTTTTTTACCAAAGGAAAACTATAACTCTTCCTCCACCAATGGCCTATGACATAATTTGATTTCAGGAGACGGACGTTGTGGTCAAGCAGCTCTTCGACAGCACAGAGGAGGGCCAAAAAGTGACCCGCAACTCAGGAGAAAAGTGGCTGGCTGTTTTTCGCAGGATAGAAGATCCTGTTGTTTCCATGGAAACCACCTGAAAGAGCCAAAGGCATGAAGTGAGAGAGAGAGAGAGAGAGAATGTGTTAATATGTTTTACTTCAGCATAAGAAACAGAGGAATGTGTTTGACAATATAGGTGTTTGAGGATATCTGCTCACTTATGCCTGTGCAGAGTTTTGTGAAAGTGAAAAATAAATGGAAGCGTGTGTTGATCAACAACTGAATGAGTGCTGCTGAAGAATGGAAGTCAGCTTGTTGCACATTTCTGTCTTCTGTCTTTCCAGTACTGAATTTATAAAAACCATCAATCCTCAGATCACGACTCAAACAGAAAGTCCTTCACAGTTTTGCTTTTGGTATGGACTGATGATTCATGATAAATACAGACTCCTTGCTTATCTTAGACAATGACATACAATGTCTGCATATCTTTGGCATGAAAGCGAGTAGTAGCATAAACTGGTACATTAAGTCATTCTTGTCCATTTTTGTCCTCCACTTTCTCCTCCTTAATTCTTCCATTTAGACAAAAATCCAGAAAAATACATTCAAAGGGCTTTAGAACACCACAGAATTGACAGAGTGTATGATCTTACTACTTACATTTGAAAAGCTCTAGAAAATTGTAGAACTGACGGAACATCATAGAACTGACAGAGTGCATAATCTTACTATGTACATCGGGGTTCGTATGCTCCTTGAAACTCCTTGAATTCTGACAGCAAATTTCAAGGCCTTGAAAACTTTTGAAAATCAATAAAATGTGGTTCTGTTGACCAAACCTTGCAAACCTTTGAAGATCAAGCTATCGGCTCAAAAAAACTTTTAATGTGGCAAAAAGAAATGGCTGTTCGATTTTTCTGTGTTTGGTTAATGAAAAATCAATCAAAATTTTTTTTTTACAAACATCGTTGTGATCCTGGATTGTCGTGTGCTATATAACCAAAGGAGATAATTTGTAACTTCATCATCATTTTGTTGACGTTGCAAATTATCTCCCTTCGTGAATAGCAGACAACAATCCAGGATCATGATGAAGTTTGCAAAAATTTTTCTTTGAATAATTTTTTTCATCAACCTGATCACAGAAAAATCAAACTGCCATTTATTTTTTCAATTTTTACACAAGTATTGTAGCCTTGAAATGAAAAAAAAAAAAAAAAAACACCCCCTGAAAAATCCTTAAATTTTGTTCTTGGGAGTCTGTAGGAACCCTGTATAATATTCAAAAGGCCTGAGAACACTGTAGAACTGCATCCTGTTACCTATATCTAAAGGGCAAGGATAACGCTGCAGAACTGACAGAGTGCACAATTTGGCTACCTGTATTTAAAGGGCTATGATAACACTGTAATTTCACTACCTGTATTTAAAGGGCTACGATAACACTGTAATTTCACTACCTGTATTTAAAGGGCTACGATAACACTGTAGCTGACAGTGAACAATCTTGCAGCCTATTTTTCAATGGACTACGATAACATCGTAGAACTGACAGTACACAATCTTACTACCGTTATTCCAAAGGCTCTAGAACACTGTAGAACTGACAGAGTATATAATGTCACTGCTCATATTCAAAGGACTAGCATAAAGCTGTAGAACTGACAGAGTGTACAGTCTTACTACCTATATTTAAAGGGCCAGGACACTGTAGAACGGACAGTAAACAATCTCACTGCCTGCATTCAAAGGACTCTAGAACACTGTAGAACTGATAGTAAACAATCTCACTACCTGTATTCAAAGGGACTCTAGGACACTGTAGAACTGACAGTAAACAATCTCACTACCTGTATACAAAGGACTCTAGAACACTGTAGAACTGACAGTAAACACTCTTAACTACTACCTCTATTCAAAGGACTCTAGATCACTTTAGAACTGACAGAGTGCACAATCTCATTACCCTTGTCTCCAGATTATACCAGGGAAACAAAGTATTAGGTTGGAAACAGTCACCAGAAAGGATAAAAAGCTTAAAAGATTCTCTTTAGAACCAAGATAGGTGAATGGATGACAAACGCAGCAAAACAGTTGACAACAATAAGGAACACACACACACACACACACACGTGCACACACACACACACATACACACACACACACACACATGCGCACACAAGACAAACCCAAAAAGTGCCAGAAAAGTGGGGAAATTGCAAGCGCGGAATTTCTCGGAGGAGAAAAAAAAAAAATCCAGTTCATATATACTGAATTATTATGTCCTGAAAAACACAACAAAAGCAATTAATGACATGATAGCCCCACTGCTGACGAGACACATAAACCTAGGCTGTGCAGAGTGCATGACGTTTCCCTTGATTTCTACTCCCAGATTAACAAACGAAAAACAAAACCAAAATCTGAGTGCCACAAAAAATATATAACAAAAGACGTGGGCATAAAGATGCTGAAGAGCAGACAGCTAGTGCCCTCTCTGGACAATGTGCACAACCTTCTACCACCAAACGGCCAGGTAACAACAGTAGGCTATACATTTTTGACCTGACCACATTGAAAAAAAATGTACAAGAGTCTCTTCAGCAAAGACAGAAGAATGGATCGCAAACCATAAAAAGCAGTGGATGATGGTAAAGAAAGACAAAAATAAACGCGAGAGAGACAAAAATAAAATGTGACAGAAACAAAAACAAATGTGACAGAGACAAAAATAAACATGGCAGAGACAAAAATAAATGTGACAGAGACAAATACAAACAAGGCAGAGACAAAATAAATGTGACAGAGACAAATACAAACAAGGCAGAGACAAAAATAAACATGGCAGAATAATAAAATAAACATGGCAGAGACAAAAATAAATGTGGCAGAATCATGAAATAAACGTGGCAGAGACAAAAATAAATGTGACTGAGACAAAAACAAACATGGCAGAGACAAAAACAAATGTGGCAGAATCAGATGGAGAGTGAGAACAGAGGAAGTGGCCAGCACAGAACCTCGGGGAAGGCAGGAGTCCATCTGCACAGAAACGCCCCCAGCATCCCCATGAGGAACTAGATGAAACTGAAGATAGACATTAATGACTTTTTTGTACATCCTTTCACATCTAAATCTGCATTAAAAAAAATAGTTGTGTATAATTACAGCTTTCCCAACCAGTTGAGGGATAGAAACTAACCAACTTGAAAACTGAGTCACAGACATGAGGGGAAAAACTTTTTAAAAATCCAACCAACCCTGATTCATGAACAGCATGCATTTATACAGGAGAATCACTGAAGAAAAAAAGCTTGTTTGTCCAATGCCCTTCTACAACCATTACAAGTAAACACAGACCCTCTCCCAAAGCATGCATGAAATAAAGAACAAGTTTCCTGGAATCATGACCTGTGACAGGAGTTTTTACACTTATTCTCACAAATGTTCAATGGCTCTCAACTTCTTCACAGAGATGAAAAGCTAAACTAATTATTCTTTCTAAAACATTCAATGAAATCAATGTGATGGTGTACATATTGGTGTCAACACACAAAAAAACGGACCACTAAAAACAACTCCAAATGGCCCCATTTTCATTGTTAGCTCTCTTTACAGTGGATTGAAAGTGAGCAACTTTATTCCAGTAATACTCTCCCTGGGGTATTCTTCATTCCCTTATAACATCACATTCACTTCTTCAAAACATCATATCACCAACAACTTCACTGCTTATACAATAAACAAATGAGGAAACAAGCTGAACAGACACTGAGTAAACCTAAAGATCTCGCATCTTATGTAAACACAACACAAACCCACAAAATCATGAAGGAATGGGTCTCAAAACCAGCTGCATTCTACAAAATCTGTTTGCAACTTTTGTTGTCATCTCACAAACAAACAAACACACAAAATTTGATCCTGTGTCAGTCAGATAAAAGCCATATTAATCACAAAACAGTTACATGATTATGAGAACAAGTTTTTGTTGTTGTTGTTGTTGTTGTTTTTTTTTTGTTGTTGTTGTTTTCTTTTTCCATTTGATTTTCCACACCATTTCAGTGGTACCAACCCTGTGACGAGACGGATATGAGTGGTAGGTGGGTCCTCTAGGGGAAGGAGGACTTCTCTATGAGAATTATCTTACATTTCACCTACACCCTCTCTCTTACTAGTGGTGGAAGGAGCAACTTTCCGGTACTAGTCATCGAAGAAATTTTTATTTTGTTCCGGGTGTTGATAAAATACGGGAGAATGGCTCTGAGATAATTTTCCTTAGGCTTGTACTATTAATTATAAGTACTGATAGCTCCGAGATACAGAATTGAAGAGAGAAGTTCAAACATTCAACATTCGATTGAACAACAGGGAACTGACACAAGTTAAGTGCACTTTTCACACATCAACTTTTATTACTTATACATAGATAAAAATTGGCGTGACAATTCCATAGGCTGTGTTTCAGTTCTCATTGGACTACCACAATGAGGGGTCCTTCCTCACTCCTACTTTACTCGCTTGCACTCTGTGCAGCAAGCTTAAGTTGGCATACAGGGGTTCTGTCTACGTTACACTGAATGTATATGGTTTTTATACATCCACACTGCTTGCTAGTACCATAGACAGGTTCTCACTGTTTCATCATAAAGTGAGGGTAAGGGTCTGATGGGTTTGAGTCCAGGTGGTAAGCAAACTTAGCTTTGCTTCGGAGAAGACAGTTGTTCTCTCCTGTGGCTGGTGACTGCCCCACTGGTGTAGATCTGTTGTCTGGTGTCGCCCTGGTTTCAGGCGAAGTCCCAGCTCCTGGTTCAGTCCCACTGTGTAGCGTGACCAGGATCCCAGTTCTGCGATAAAGAGAACTTGATCTGTAGATGAGAATCTGGTGGCTGGTCTGACGAGTGCACACATTTACCCTTTTTCCTCTTCTTTCAGAGAGGGTGTGAGACTCAGCCAGCAAAGTTTTCTCTATGGTAGAGTTTCTGCTATGACTATTAACCTCCTCTTTTGTTTAATGGCTAAGTTAAGCTAACAAAAGTGTAGGAGACAGTAATACAATGTTACAGTTTTAGTTATACACTCTTCCTTGTTTCATATGAATCAAATCACACTGACTTGGGCAATGCTTAGTCCAAGTACACATGTGGTGTAGACTTAAAAGTCACACACTACAACCATTCCAATAATCACCAGTATTTATAAATCAGAGTAGCAGTTTTTACCTAGCACAGGCATACTGTTTTCCTGATCAACATTAATCATTGAATTATTATCTTAACAGACAGGGTTGCATACTGACAAAAGTCAGGGTGAACACAAAGAGCAGTGGTCAGATTGTTAACAAAGAATCAAAACCACTGGGAGAGAGCTACTGCCATATGATGGCAAGCAAACTACTACAACAAAATAATCATTCAGTTTGATAAATGTTGCTAAGCATTTGTACAAAGTTACAATGCTTACACACACAGCATACATAAAATCAATACATAGATTCAAAAATGTAACACAGAGTTCCAACTCACTTTTCCTGGGAATGAACAGGGAATGACTTGAGATCAAGGAGTTACCAAGAGTTTCCTAGGCCTCTGTCCCTTTGTCTTCCTCTGCTCTTGTCTACAGGCAGTCCTGAGGGGTCAGTGAAGCTGAGCTGGTGTGTGCCTAGTTTTATGAATCTCTCTTGCCGAATCACATTGAGATGACCTGTCATTCACTGATCAGGGGGGAGAGGGGGAGGGATTTAGTCTAGTCACCAATCGCCTCGGAAATTGTTTGAACCTAATCGGCACGGGATAATTTATGCATCCGTGTAGCTGACTGTTAAGCCTCAGCTAATTTATGCGTCCGCCTAGGTGTTCACGAGCACGTGCAGGTGCCTGCGAGGACGGGGCGGTAGGGATGAAAGGGGGGGGGGGGGGTGGAGAGCGCGGCACCTGTCTTTGTGTCGGCACATGCCTTTGTGTCGCGGGGTAGAGAGAGAGAGGGGGGAGGGGGGGGGGGGGGAGACGGGCTGTTGTTAGAACGCCTCCCACGCTGCCTTGTATCGTACAGCATGGGGAGGGAGGGTTGAGAGAGGGGGAAGGGAGGTAGGCTGCTAAGAACGAAGGGCGGCACGTATTTACCGTGACGCAATTTTTCCTGTGTCACTGATCGTGTCAGTCGGGCTTTTCGCACAGTCCCAAGTAAGAAGGAGGGGGGGAGGGGAGGTTGAGAGGGGAGAGCGGGCATAGATTTGAAATCTATTTTTTTTGTTTGGTGTTTTAGTGGGACTGATAGGATGGCGTTGTCAAGCGTCACGTCACACACCCCTACCCCCCACCCCTATCCCCACTCCACCAGTCCAGCTTCCAGTCCACAGCTTGGCTGGTTCTGTGGCAGCCCCAATACTGGCAATGTACAAGGAGCAGCCAATGTCTAATGCTCATGAGGCAGTCCACGCCACTGCTGCCAAGTCACTTTCATCCAAGACGCACAGGACACCACCTACTACACCACCTCATGAGGACAACAATAGCTCGGCGGCAAAGCCAGAATGAGTGACATTCTCCTCTGAAGAGCATCAGCATGTCTGTCCAATGACAGACCACATGAACTTGCCGCAACTTCAACACAAATTCACAATGGGTATAGATGTGAGAAAATTGAAAGTTATGTTACTTTGAGGGCAGGGAATGGCTGTGCATCAAACCTTTTTGAATGCTGATCGATCAGGATTACAGCGAAGATGATGCAATGGAATTCCCTTCTGGTCTGTAACTATGAGACAGCGCTGCTTCCTTCCCTCATACATCCCAGCATCAATCATGCCTAAATGACACAAGCCTCTACAGAGTTTATCGATAAATCTGAGCAACACCCTCAGAGAAATATCCATTGTTTGGCTCAAACTTGACTGTGCAGTTCCAAGTTTCCCCAGTTGATCTGAGCAACACCCTCAGAGAAATATCCATTGTTTGGCTCAAACTTGACTGTGCAGTTCCAGGTTTCCCCAGTTGATCTGAGCAACACCCTCAGAGAAATATCCATTGTTTTGGCTCAAACTTGACTGTGCAGTTCCAAGTTTCCCCAGTTGAGCCCACAGCACTCAGTGCCTGGCTGGGGCCAGTCAGGACTGAAAAATCTCACAAGCTGCTGTGATGGGAATCGAACCCACAACCTCCCAGTCTGGAGTATGCGATGCAAACCCCACTGCACCGCAACAACTCGTCAAGTACAATGACTTTAACTGACTAGAGGTTCTCACTTCCAAGGCATTTTCACCCTCCGGGGGTTGCAACCTTGCCGTGGTCGGAGGGCTTGCGTGATCCTGTGATCCCTTAGGCTTTGCTGGCGGGGGCATCAATATTTGAAGATAGGCTAGTTTTTTTTTTTTCAAATGCTTCTAGGCCTGAAAAGTCTAAGATGCTGTCTGGCCTAAGCGCAACGTGGTAAGGAGTTGATGTCCCTGGTAGGGATTTCCATGTCAGACAGGCTAAGGGTGAGGACCCTGACTAATAGTAACCCGCCTTTCTCCTTTTCTTGTTTTCTGCCTTTCTTATTTGGGTCTTTTCTATCTTCGTCTCCCCTTCAAGTCTTCTTTCCAACACTCCTCTTTTTCTCTGTGGTCTTCTTGAGAGGCCCACCGTGTTTGCCCGTGCGGTGCGTCCTGTGATGGGGGAGAATAGGATCCTGGAGGTTGAGACCGCTGATGTGACTGCGGTGCATCAAGTCAACACACCTCTTTGGCCTGGACTTCCCCTAGACAGGTGGTCGAAGTGGCCCACTTCGATCAAGCGGCTGGTCGCGCGTGCATGCCCTAGCTCAGGCTAGAAGGCGGCGGCTCGGGTCAAACGGGTTTGGGAGCTTCTGTGGCAGGGATGCTTTCAGGCCTGTGTATATCTCCTTTGAAGTCCTGGTGCCCAGATATACTGGAATTCCGTATAAAATGGGCATCCCCCTTGTTGGGACTCGATGGCGGGTGGGAATCAAAAGAGATGAATTCTAATGAATACACCATGGCACCAAAAACAAAAAAAAGACACAGGCAGGATTCAGAAACAGAGACGGACACGGATTCGGAACATGAGACGAGAGTCCTTTCAGGCTTCTGGCCCAGCTGGCTGATTGTGGAGGGAGCAGATGAAGATAGACCTCTGTCAGGCCTGAGTCCTTTTGCGATTGCGAAGGGAATCAATGGCCTCAGCGGGAAGCCAAAGAGCGTCAAGAGACTGAGGAATGGGTCACTTCTGATTGAGTGCTCATCCAAGCTGCACTCCGAGATGCTGTTAAAATCGACAACAATGTTAGTGGATCGACCGATCAAAGTGTCTCCACACAAATCTCTGAACTCTTCGAAAGGAGTAATCCGGTGCAGAGATCTGAGAGGAGTGTCGGAGGCTGAAATCAAGTCAGAGCTGGCATCTCAAGGAGTGACCCACGTTCATCGTGTGCTGTGCTGTGCGTAAAGGCAGGCATGACAGGATTCCAACTGACACCCTTTTTCTTGACCTTCTGCTCTACTTCTCTCCCGGAGTCGATTACGGTGGGCTACCTGAGAGTTTTCAGTGTCACTGTACATCCCATCACCACCTCTGCGCTGTTTCAAGTGCCAGAGGTACGGCCATGTGAGGGATAGATGTACGGAGGAAGAGGTGTGTGTGTGGTACCTGCTGCCAGCCAGTCCACCAGGGGTGTGTGTGACAGTCCACCACTCTGTGCCAACTGTGGAGGCAAGCACCCATCATCATCGAAGACCTGTCCAAACTGGTTAAAGGAAAAGGAAATTCAGAGAATAAAGACTGAAACAGCGATCCCGTTTTTTGAGGCGAAAAAAAGATTGCTATGAAAAGTCAACCAACTGCTGGGCTCTCGTTTGCAGCTGCAGTAAGAAGCCAACAACAGTCAGCATCGGAGTGCAGACGGTGGGAGTCCTCGTTTGCCGAGAGAGAGCCAGAAACCAAGTCTGTAGCCTCAGGCAGAACCACTGCATGCGATGAACCCCAGCAGTCGTCGCCTTCAGATACGAGTCAGTCTTCAAAGCCCTACTCCCGCCCCCCAGACCACCAGGGGCCAAAAGACCTACAGGCACTTCAGAGCGGCAGAGAGTGGGAAGTCGTTGAAGTACAAGACAAGACCACCCCCTCAAAATCCTCCAAAGGGCACCCTACAGCTGTCAACAAGGGAGCTGGCGGTTCTGGGAGGAAAAGACCAAGTCGCCACCTAAAAAGAAACGCCGAACAAAATTGTATCAGATCGAGAGAAAAAAGCGCGGAGAGAAATTTCAACAGATTTGCAGTTCTCTCGGATCCAGATGATGTTGATATAGAATAAAAGGAAGAATTACGAGATTTATTTTCTTTCACCATATTTCTTTTATGATGGACTCATCCACAATGGATTCAATCATACATTGGAATATCAGGGGACTGTCTTCCAATTATGAAGAATTGCAGCTGTTGTGCCGTGAGGCCAGGCCGATGCTAATTGCCCTCCAAGAAAAACTCTTCTCAAGTCTGACAAAAATTTTTTCACTTTCTGGCTACAGTTTTTTAAATCTACCTGCACAGTCTGTTGAACATGGTGCTTCTGGTGGAGTTGCCTTGTTCATTCACAACTCTGTTCTGTACAGCCCAGTTGCTCTGCAGACTCCGCTTCAGGCAGTGGCAGCTCTCGGGTTACTCTCCACAAAAAACAGTTACTGTCTGTAGTTGTAGTTTGTACTTATCTCCAAACATCTGCGTCACCAAACAGGACCTCATTTCACTCTTGGAGCAGCTTCCTCGACCCTTCCTGCTGTTGGGTGATCTGAACGGCCCTCTCTCCTCTATGGGGAAGTGAGAGATCTTCACCACGGGGTCTGCTTTTAGAGGAAAGTGTTTTTCGGAGCTTGATCTGTGTGTCTTGAACAGGAAATCACCAACTTACTTTTTCACTCCGCTAATGGCACCACATCTTGTCTGGATCTTTCTGTCTGTGATCCATCTTTGTTTTTGGATTTTGTTTGGGAGGTTGATGAGGACCTGCATGGTAGTGACCACTTTCCTGTGTTGCTTCGGTGTACAAATGCAGAGAGCGAGTCTTTGCCAGAACGCCTCAATTTCAACAAAGCAGATTGGGACCTCTTTGCCACTAAGTTTCTTATGGATCTGGAAGAGGACAAGATCCTGCATAGTGACGATCCGGCAGGAAGTCTTTCAGATTTCATACTGAATTGCGCAAAGTCAACCATCCAGACATCTTCCAAGAAGCCCGTAATGCCAAAAGTTCCTTGGTTCAATCTGAGTGCAAAGAAATTAACAAAACCCGTAAAAGAGCTCAACGTAGGGTTTCTTGCAGACCCTCGATGCCCAACGTCCGAGCGCATCAGAAACTGAGGGCCAAATCGAAACACATATATAAGACCAGTAAGCGATTATCTTGGAGACAGTTTTGCTCAAGTCTCACATCCAAACTTCGAAAAAAAAGTGTGTGAAAATCATCAAGAAAATCAAAGGGAAGAACACCTGCCCCACTGTGAACCCACCTCAAGTTTTCTGATTCTTTAATAACAGAGAAAAAAGCAGTTGCTAATCTGCTTGCTTTCAAACCATTGAAAAGAATTCCTCCTCTTCTAACAAGTCAGCCAGTTTTTGTCAAAAACAAAGCCCTTAAAAAGAAAAATCACCCTGCAACTTTTCGTCAGACAACGTGGAAGACTACAATCTTCCTTTCACTTTTAATGAATTGAAATCCGCCTTACTTTCTTGCAACGATTCCTCTCCGGGTATAGATGAAATCCATTATAAACTTCTGAAACATCTTCCGCAAAAAGGTCTGCACATCCTGCTACATGTATACAACCATGTATGGACTACTGGATTCTTTCCCACCATCTTGGCGAAAAGCCCTCATCATTCCTATTCCTAAACCTGGAAAAGATCTCTCCAACCCGTCAACAAACTACCGTCCAATAGCTTTGACCAGCTGTGTCTGTAAACTGATGGAGAAAATGGTCAACGCTAGACTCATGTGGAAACTTGAAACCGACGGCCTTTTGGCGAAAGAACAGTGTGGTTTTTCGTAAACATCATACTACAGTGGACCATTTGATTCGTCTGGAATCTACGCTTCGGAACGCCTTTCTGAACAAACACCACGCAGTGGCTATATTCTTCGACTTGGAGAAAGCCTACGATACCACCTGGAAAGCTGGAATTCTTCATGATCTCCATGATCTTGGTTTTTTCGGGGTCATCTTCCACTTTTCATTCAAAATTTTTTGGCAGACCGACAGTTTCAGGTCCGGGTTGGCACCACACTCTCTCTGATGTTCATGAGCAGAGTTGGGGTGTTCCACAAGGGAGCATACTGTCTCCGGCCTATTCAGCATCAAGATTAACAACATTGTCAAGTCAGTTCAGCAGGGTTCAGACTGCTCATTGTTTGTGGATGATTTTGCTGTCTATGCAACTGAAAGAAGCCTGTACCCGAGTGTCCAGCGCAGGCTCCAGCTTTGTGTGGATAAAATTCATCAATGGGCGGATGAAAATGGCTTTACTTTTCTCTCCTACGAAGACAGTGCATTCACTTCCATAATTTTCGTTTTTTTTTTTCCAGATCCTGAAATCAAATAGGGAAATCTCCCATTCCAGCTGTCACAGAGGCCAAATTCCTTGGAGTTATTTTTCGACCAAAAACTCAACTTTCTCAGCCATATTAAACACCTCAAAACCTCTTGCCAGAAAGCTCTGAATATTCTGCGGGTCGTAGCACACACTGACTGGGGCGCTGATAAGAAAACTTTGCTGCACCTCTACAGAGCCTTGGTCCGTTCCAAAAACTATGTTGTGCTGTGTGTACGGCTCTGCCAGACCGTCGTATCTAAAACTCTTGGACCCTATCCACCATCAAGGGGCTTCGTCTCTGTCTTGGAGCATTCCGCACCACCCCTGTGTACAGCCTGTACGCAGAGGCAGGTGAACCTTCACTGTCCAAACCGCAGGCTGAAACTGTCTTTGAATTACTACGTCAGACTGTTCTCCGAACCTGAAAACCCTGCCTATGACTGTGTCTTTGACCCTCAGTTTCAAAGCAAATTTGACAACAACCCTAACTGTATTCCGCCGTTTGGGTCTTCGTATGCAGCCTCACGCACGGAATGCAGGTCTAGACCTAGGAGTTGTGTCCGATTTTTTCCAAGTTTCCAGATCATCACCTCCGTGGACCTTTTTCACACCAGAGATTCGTTTTGATCTTGCAGCTTTTCGCAAAGAGTCCACCTAGCTCTCTAGCATACAAGGCTTTGTATGCTGACCTCTGTTCGAAATTCTCATCCTATCAGAAAATTTTCACTGACGGTTCCAAGTCTGAAGATGGAGTGGCCTGTGCAGCCTACTGCTCTGGTGCTCCTTCTCAAATACTGTTAGAACATATTCCTTCAGACGCTTCGCTTCTGCTTACTCTGCTGAAGTTACAGCTCTGTTCTGGCACTACGGATAATCTCCCAATCTACGAAGAGGGACTTTCTGGTTTTGTCGGATTCACTGTCGGCTTTGGAGGCCATAGCTGGCCGCAATCTTCAGCACCCCGAACTTTTACACTTTTTTGAACTTTTTACCAAGTTGACAGCGGAGGGTTACAACATTCTTCTTGGCTTGGGTTCCTGGTCATGTCGGCATCGGAGGGAACGAAATGGTGGATCGATCGGCCAAGAATGCCGTACGAGAGAAACTGTCAAACACACCTATCCCCTGCTCAGATTTGAAACCCAAAATTAACGATTATGTCAAAAAAGACCTCTGGCAGGAGGATTGGAATACACAGACGGATAACAAACTCTTTCAGATCCGTCCAAACCTAAAGGAGTTCCTCCCGTCTTCGTCTGGTGGTCGTAAAGAAGAGACAGTTCTGTGCCGGCTGCACACCGGCCATTCATATTTTACCCATTCCTACCTTTTAAAGAGTGAAGAAGCTCCTTGGTGCATTCCGTGTCATGTGCCACTCACAATGAAACATATTCTTTTAGAGTGTTTGGATTTGCACGATGTGAGACACAAAACATTTTTACAGCAGAGTCCATGAAAACCTTGTTCAGAGATGTTCCGCCTGACGCGATCTTTGAGTTCTTGAAAGAGGTTAACATTTTTCATCGGATCTGAGATTTTACAGTGGAAAGATTTTTTTAACAAAGTTTTGGATGAGGTCGGCTGGGCTATAAGCACACATTATCTTATCTTATCTTAAGGCATTTTCAACCTTTCAGTTCTGATGAATAATATGCAGCTGCACTTGATTAGGAAAAAAAATATATCAGGAAGCACAGCAATGTCATTAAAAAACAAATAGCTTGTCCAACAACTTTCAAATTCATGAATACTTTAATGCTTTGAGTTTACCTTTTTTTTTTTTTTCCTGTGTACATGCAAAAAACTGAGTATCAATCGTCAGCATCCAGTGACAATGAACAAACAACAATCCAATTTATATTGAAAAAAAAAAATCAACAACAAAAAAAGAAAGAAAAAGGCCAGTACATTGATGATTCAAAAGAAAAAATAAAACAGGAAGTAGTCTTGAGATCAGCCCCCTGATGCAGTGGGTAGTGCTGCAGATGTACGGGCTGGGAGGTCATGAGGTTCGAGCCCCACCACAGCACTTTACCTTTTGGGACATTTGGGGTCCTGACCAGCCCTCCCCACAGCTGAGTGTGGCAAGAGAAGACTGGAACCACTCGGTTGAGTTTCACACACTCAGTGGACACATCTCTGACAGTGTTCCTGATAATTTTCAGTCCACAAGTGACAGCTCTCTATGGCCTGGTTTGACACAAGCATACATTATGAGACAGCACGACAGGGCCGTACTCTAAGCTCTCATACATAATTTACAGTCGTCCGTCATGTTGTCTCTAACCAGAATGGAACTCCACCGCGTCATCTTCGTCACTGTTACAATAAATCTAAAAATCTCAAGCCCTGCTCCCATGGTAAACCTCAGTGTTCATTTCTTCTGCACGTCCATGCCCCAGTTTGTTTCATGTCAAAGTCGCTGCTGGTTGCAGGTGCATGAAGACTCTTGATGGATGGGTGGTGCAGTGGGGAATCTCGCTTGCACAACTATGCAAAATGATGTTTTTTCCTGTACATACTGGATCAGAATAGGCACCACTGAACACCACCAAGTGACCCCAATAATGTTTTACCTGTACCTATGGGATCAGAATAGGCACCACTGAACACCACCAAGTGACCCAAATAATGTTTTACCTGTTCATATCCGATCAGAATAGGTACCACTGAACACCATCAAGTGACCCAAATAATGTTTTACTTGTACCTATGGGATCAGAATAGGTGCAACTGAACACCACCAAGTGACTCAAATAATGTTTTACCTGTTCCTATCGGATCAGAATAGGTGCAACTGAACACCACCAAGTGACCCAAACAATGTTTTACCTGTTCCGATAGGATAAGAATAGGCATGTGCAGCTAAGAAGAGGTCCATCCAGGTCTGGTAAGAAGGAACAAAAGTAAATTTCATCCAGCTTAATCAAATTTCCCAACTTACTGCGAGTGTTCCATTGAGCTAGATTTCATTGGTTAAAGCTTCTGTCACAAGGTGACCTGGCCTTGAGACGCCCAATCTGGAGGCGCAATTTTAATCTGGGCACTGCCAAAGAAAAACCATGATGTTACCAGGATATGGATCAACCCCCTTAGAAAACAAGGGATTAAGGGCCGAAACTTTTGCATGAGAGAGTAGGTGTGGGAACTGAATAGAAGGGCTTCTTCTCTGTAGATCTTTCACTACCTAGTTCTCCTAAGGGGTTCTTTTATTTTGGATAAGCCAAAATGAACAAAATTCAGGCTGGCCAAATACTGTTTGAGCCAATCAGTCCATTTGTGGTACTGAAAATTTGGCTCACCTGTTTTGGTAGTAAAATATTACTGATTGTTTAAACAGCTATCATTAATCATTTGGAACCTCTAAGGGGATCATGAATTTTTATGGTAGACAACCTTTCCTTTACCAAATGAAGAACAAGAGAAGACAACTCATCTGCCCTACACTGCAACACAATTTATCAATGAAGGTTTATATCAAATATATAAAGTTTGGGTAAAGTTTGATTAGAACAATGGACTTGTGTTCCCAGTTGGACAGACTTCTGATTCTGTTACTAAGTTTCCATCTCTCATCTGTAAATATGCAGCCAATACTGTAACACAAAAAATGATCTACAAGGGAAACGAGCATACATGCACACAGTATGCATTCATGAAATACTCTCAACTAGACAAAAACTGTTCAACAACATGCTGGAATATCAAAAGTACTCTTCCACATACACTGCAATTATATTGTTGCATCTCTTTAGCTGTTGCTAGAAGCAAAACTTGTTGCCTTTTTAAACAGATCCCCTTTTCTCCCCCAAAATCAAGAATACATCTCCATCATAGCTTTAATAAGAAAAAGCCCCATTTCCTTTGAATAACTAAAGACATACAGCTTACAGTAAAATATAAAGTAAAGGTCTTCACACACCCTCTCTATATTTTTTATTTCAAGACCATATACATATATACAATGCACACATCTCTAAACAGTTTGTACATCAGCACAATCATGCTAAAATATAACAACAACCTTCGAAAAATCACATGCACTCTCCCTAAGACCAACCCTCTCCCTTTGAGCTCAAAGACCTGGGTTTTGTCAGGAACGTTTTTGTAATGTCTTTGTCTTGACTAGGCTGGCCTGACATTTAAGACTCCCACCTTTATAACTAGTATAAGCCCTTACCTCCCCTCTCTCCTCCCACCCCATGCCTACTCCCTCACTCCCCATGGAGTTCAGTTGGGTCTTTGTCGCCACTTGATTGACATTACAGTCTACATCTCTCCCTTTGGAGATCCCACTGAAGAGTTTTCTGGAAACAGCTGCAGAGTGGTCCCACTGTACCTATCATGTACAACCCAGTTGTAGCCACAATGTAATGCATTGCATTGCTAGCCATAGTCTATGGTCCAGCTCTTACTAAGAGATCATCAAGCCAAACTACAAATAACAATGTAAAGTGATACTCATCATGCAAAACAGACAAGTCAGTTTCTGACAGACATGTCTTCTTCAGACATGTCTTCTTCAGATGACACCAGTAACGCTCACAAACGTGAAAGATTCACTGAAAAATGCTCCCCTCATGTCCTTTCAGCAGAAGATGGTCCCTCTCGAGTACTGCTTTGTGCATTTTTCATATCCATTCTACACAACGTCTGAAATCACTTGTCTGTTTTACATCTAACCATACCATTAGCGATACTTTACACTCTGTTAGTGTGTGTGTTTGTTTGGCTTGTTTTCAGTAGCTCTGCAGCCTGTTTCGGTCTTCTTTTAGACTGGTCATCAGCGTCATAACAGATGCTGTTCCCAGTCATGAGCAAAAGGGCGGTAGTTCTTGTCCATAACTACATTTCCACCGACATGCGGAAGACAGCCGGGGAGGGAGGGCGGAAGAGGGAGAGGGAAGGGGGAGAGGACACGCTGGTGAATTCTGTGTCTTCTCCTAGCCTCCTGGTATATGCTGAGAATTTCTGTGTTTATGTAATCTTCCTATAACCCCTGACAGGGACTGAGTATGATCTTCAATCTTGTCATGCACTGTGTAGGTTAACAGGTGGATCTGCACATCTGTTAAACTGTCGCATCCCCTTCTCTACTACTCTTTTTTTTTCTTTTAACTGTCCATCACCATACCTCATATGAATCTGGGTCTGAATCATTCGTGTGAATTTCTATCTGAGCACTCGTGTGATCTGGGTGAACCGCAAAGCTTTCATCAGCAGTAAGAATCCGACACCAGCGATCTCTATAGCTGTGCTCGATGATCAGACAGTTGTGCAATGACTTGATATCAAAGCCAGACGATGTGGACAGATTGGATGCTGTCTGATGCCAGCCTCTGCTCTGCAAAACCTCGCCAATCTTTAGGCGGATGTTGCTGCCATACAGCTCTAATTCTGCATGCTCCGAAACATCTTTGT
>JADBJO010009931.1:57500-65000 GCA_016801955.1 Conus betulinus
ATCTTTGTGGAAAAACTGAGCATCAGCTAACCTTGCATGAAGACTCTCAACGTCAGGACTAGGTTCAGCATCAAAAACAGTAATCTTATTCAAAGGCCTGAAATCAGTGCAAGAACGACACGTACCATCTTTCTTTCTGACCAACACAACTGGAGATGCATACGGACTATTCGATGGCTCAATGATACCAAGATCCAACAAAATACCAATCTGTCACTCAACAACCTCTTTCGCAGAAAAGGGAATACCGTAACACTTCTTTCTAACAGGGACTTCTGTTGTAAGAGGGATCGCTGAGTGTACATCACCTGAGAAAGAAGCTGGTTTAGGAGTCAAAATGTCCTGAAAATTGTCAAAGACTGCACGCAACTCCGTGGAACTGCTGTCAGACAAAGTACAATCAAACTGCTCTGACTGGACATCTTCATCTGGAATAGAAGACGCCATCGGAACAGTCAAAGTGGAAATGAGTAAAGCGTCATCACAGTCCTGGACGACACCAAGTGTACAGACCACTTCACGAACAACAGACTCTGGAGAGGGATCCTGTGCAACCACAGAAAGACCAACTCCTGGAGAAACACTCCGAAGAACCCTGTTCCTGCTCACAAGCCAAAAGGTGCTATCTCTGATCAAGGTACTGAAGTATCCTGTGAAAGAACTACTGCAGGTACAACAACATCAGAAGTAGATACAACAGCACGACGAATATACTTTTTGAGCATATTCGCATGCAAGATTTTTTCCTTGCCCTTGACAAGAACTTTGTGTAATGTGGATGCAAGACTTTGATCACTGGGAATGGCTCTGACCAACTGCCTAACAACTTGTTAGAGTCAGTCGGCAACAAAACTAAAACTTCATCATCAACTTAGAAAACGACGTTCCCTGGCTTTCTGGTCACAGTAACTTTTACCCTTCAAGGCAGAATCAGCAGAATTCTCCATGGCTAACTTACATGAGTCAGCAATGATTTTCTTGAGTTCAAACTAAGTCAGATTCACTGTGGTTCCTAACATCTGATGTCAGACACTAACCGCTTGCGAACACCACAAAGTATTAGTAGCACCAGTATCACACAAAACAGAACTCGAAGTACCATTGACAGAACCAGACTCCGAATGTAATTTGCCTGTGAACTCACCAGCAGGTAAACAAACGAAAGGAGGATCCAGAACAGAACAAGAACCACTTGACAGTTTACTGTCAGCTGCCTTCTCGACCACAGTAGACTTGCCAACCACAAAAGGACACTTACCTGGGTGGCTAAGGGTACAGACACTACAATGATTTCTTCCTGACTTCCATGGACACACTTAGCAGCTACATGTCCTGTCTTCTTACACAGAAAAACACACAACAGTAGAAGATTGATCAGGAGCACATCCTGAGGAACTCTTACCACTAGAGTTATGACGACCACCACGACCACGAGAGCTATTTCCACAACCGGCTGAGAAATCAAGAGCTCTGACCACTACTCTGAAAAGTAGAATACCTGTTTCCTCTATCAGACTGACCACGGTATGGAATACTATCAGAATACCAGGAGGTCCGTACGCAACAAAACCAAAAATATTAACATCAGCTTTCCTAGAAAGGACCTTAGTAGGATGAGCACGTCTGTATGATTCAGCAGACTTGATCATATCACCAAAAGTTTCCTCATCCTTTTCACACAGGAAAAGTAGCTAAGTCCTTAGAGGCACATTCCAAAAGCTGTTCATGCAAAATAAGATCCACCAGACCTTCAAAGGACAAATCAATCTTTGCCAAAGAGACCAACGGTCAAACAAACGCCTAAGTTCAACTGCAAATGTTTCAAAAGGTTCATCCGACTAGGCTTAGCCTCACGAAAACGTTTCCTAAAACCATCCGGGGTACACTGAAACTTTTTCCAGCAAGCCTGCGGAAAATGAAGCAAGATTTAGAGAGAGAGGGGGTTAGTTACCGCCAAGGACACAAATACAGTTCAGGACAAGACTCTTGGGTTTTCTTCAGGCAAAAACAAATAACATTTGGAACAGTGAAAACGAAGAACGAGAAATCACTTATCTTCTTATATTCGTGCGCCGAGACTGGGTGGGTGTTATCTAATAATTATACTGAATGGATACTGAATGTAGCAGCAACAACAGCAGCAGCAGCAGCAACAACAACAACAACAAGCAACAACAACAACGATAACAAAAGGAAAAAGATTCCAACATTTTCTGCTGTTGTCCTTGTACTTTTGTCAGTTTCTAAAGAGGATGCTGATAGATGAAAAAATTTAAGAACGTGTGCATTTACTTTAAAAAGCAATCCCTGTGTCCAGCATTCCTGTAGGGGGCTGTTTACAGATCTTTTGCAATTGTTGTGAATTTTAAATTCATAGCAGCATGTTGTGCTCTCCGTCAATGAACAAATGATGGGAGTGTAGTATTGTTCATTGTTATTTGTTCAACCGCTGTGCTTTGACAGTTAAGAAATATAAATTCCAGAGGGGTCCATGGTCAGAGATGAGGACTGCGGTCAAATGGTCAGACTGTTTGCCTGTGGAGCTGACAGTCATGGTTTTGAACCACATGTGGAGTCACATTGTTTCAGCTGGACAGTGCTCTGGCCACCCAGCAATAAGTGTGTGTCTGATTCAGTTCAGGGAGGGCGAAGGTCAGTAGAGGGACAGGAATGGTCAAAAAGTCAGTAGAAGGACAGGCATGGTTAAAGTCAGTAGAAGGACAGGCACGGTTAAAGTCAGTAGAAGGACAGGCATGGTTAAAGTCAGTAGAAGGACAGGCACGTTAAAAAGTCAGTAGAAGGACAGGGATGGTTTAAAGTCAGTAGAAGGACAGGGATGGTTAAAGTCAGTAGAAGGACAGGGATGGCTAAAGTCAGTAGAAGGACAGGGATGGTTAACGTCAGTAGAAGGACAGGGATGGTTAAAGTCAGTATAGGGACAGGGATGGTCAAAGTCAGTATAGGGACAGAGATGGTTCAAGTCAGTATAGCGACAGGCATGGTTAAAGTCAGTATAGGGACAGCGATGGTTAAAGTCAATAGAGGGACAGGGATGGTTAAAGTCAATAGAGGGACAGGGGTGGTTAAAGTCAGTAGAAGGACAGGGATGGTTAAAGTCAGTAGAGGGACAGGGATGGTTAAAGTCAGTGTAGGGACAGAGATGGTTAAAGTCAGTAGAGGGACAGGAATGGTTAAAGTCAGTATAGGGACAGAGATGGTTAAAGTCAGTATAGGGACAAGGATGGTTAAAGTCAGTAGAAGGATAGGAATGGTTAAAGTCAGTATAGGGACAGAGATCGTTAAAGTCAGTATAGGGGGACAGGGATGGTTAAAGTCAGTATAGGGACAGGGATGGTTAAAGTCAGTATAGGGACAGAGATGGTTAAAGTCAGCATAGGGACAGAGATGGTTAAAGTCAATAGAGGGACAGGGATGGTTAAAGTCAATAGAGGGACAGGGATGGTTAAAGTCAGTAGAAGGACAGGGGGATGGTTAAAGTCAGTATAGGGACAGAGATGGTTAAAGTCAGCATAGGGACAGGGATGGTTAAAGTCAGTAGAAGGACAGGGATGGCTAAAGTCAGTAGAGGGACAGGGATGGTTAAAGTCAGTAGAAGGACAGGGATGGCTAAAGTCAGTAGAAGGACAGGGATGGTTAAAGTCAGTATAGGGACAGGGATGGCTAAAGTCAGTAGAGGGACAGGGATGGTTAAAGTCAGTAGAAGGACAGGGATGGGATGGTTAAAGTCAATAGAAGTACAGGGATGGTTAAAGTCAGTAGAAGGACAGGGATGGTTAAAGTCAGTGCACGGACAGGGATGGTTAAAGTCAGTAGAAGGACAGGGATGGTTAAAGTCAGTAGAAGGACAGGGATGGTTAAAGTCAGTAGAAGGACAGGGATGGTTAATGTCAGTAGAGGGACAGGGATGGTTACAGTCAGTAGAAGGACAGGGATGGTTAAAGTCAGTATAGGGACAGGGATGGTTAAAGTCAGTAGAAGGACAGGGATGGTTAAAGTCAGTATAGGGACAGGGATGGTTAAAGTCAGTAGAAGGACAGGGATGATTAAAGTCAGTAGAAGGACAGGGATGGTTACAGTCAGTAGAAGGACAGGGATGGTTAAAGTCAGTATAGGGACAGGGATGGTTAAAGTCAGTAGAAACACAGGGATGGTTAAAGTCAGTAGAAACACAGGGATGGTTAAAGTCAGTATAGGGACAGAGATGGTTAAAGTCAGTACAGGGACAGGGATGGTTAAAGTCAGTAGAGGGACAGGGGTGGTTAAAGTCAGTAGAAGGACAGGGATGGTTAAAGTCAATACAGGGACAGGGATGGTTAAAGTCAGTAGAGGGACAGGTATGGTTAAAGTCAGTAGAGGGACAGGGATGGTTAAAGTCAGTAGAGGGACAGGGATGGTTAAAGTCAGTAGAGTGACAGGAATGGTTAAAGTCAGTAGAAGGACAGGCATGGTTAAAGTCAGTATAGGGACAGTGATGGTGAAAGTCAGTATAGGGACAGAGATGGTTAAAGTCAATAGAGGGACAGGGATGGCTAAAGTCAGTAGAAACACAGGGATGGTGAAAGTCAGTATAGGGACAGGGATGGTGAAAGTCAGTATAGGGACAGGGATGGTTAAAATCAGTAGAAGAACAGGAATGTTCTCAGCATCACATCATGTCGTGCCTATAGACAAGGTGAACTTCTGACAGTTTACTGCTCCTTTGGACAATAAGCTATGGGAACTTTGACCTTTTCTAATCTTTCAAGTGTGATTTTCTGTTGTGTACCAGGTTTCTGTCATTCTTTCTTTCAACTTAAATTGGACAGTCCAGTGAAATGTTTTTAAAGAAAAAGTTCCTCAGATTTATCTCCATGTTTTTTTTTAACAAGCTTGACATTGAACAGGGTTTTTTTTTGTTTTGTTTTTTTTTTTTTTTCTTCAAGTCTTATTTGTTTGTCATACAGACAGGGAGTGTATGCTTTGTTGTTGTTTTTGTTGTGCTTGTTCTTGTTTTTAAATGCTGGCTGGAAGAGTTTGCCAAGTGGCTGCTCTGATGAATGCTAGGAGTTTGTCATACTATTAATGTGTTATTGTTTGGGGTAGTGTGGTGAAAGAGATTTTTAAACTCGTCACATGATAAACTGCATGTTTAGGTTACAGAGCTAGAGCATCTCCAGACCTTTGTTGTAGTTGTCGGAGATTTGCTTACATAAGTTACAGTGTTTGTTAAAGGAAGAAGACATGAGAGAGACATTATGACTGAAAATGTACTTTAAGTGATAAACAAGAAAGCTGTTTGTTTACTCTTGTGGTAAAATAATTGAATGCACATAGCTCCAAACTACAGCTTACAGTACTCATTTACCTGGCACAATTGTGGGTCAAAGACGCACAGGACAAGCAAGGGAAAGTTCCTGAAAGAAGGAAGTTTGAAGCTAGCATGTATATTATTTGATGACTCATGCTCAGGAATAACACCTGAAGAAATATATTATATATCACAGATTTATAACAATAATAATGGCTTTCCACAGAAACTTTAAAGCCACTGAAAATGTGATCTACAGGTTGTTTTTTTTTAAAACGGTTAGTGCAGAGGGTGTCACCTTTAACAACGTGTACCTCTAGCTCTGTCCATCTCATTTGAAACTGGTTTACCTTATTGAATTGGGGACCCAGACATACTTGTAGGAGTGCGTAAGAGTGGAAAGGTCCAAATATACATGTAATCTTCAGACTCGTTTGGTGCTGTGGTACCATACTTTAAGAAAACTTGATGGATATGCAGTGTGAAAAAGTGGCTGGTACAAGCTTTCCCTGGTAACTTGCTAAACAGTTACATAACCATCTGCCAGCTGCTTCAAGAGCTTTATTTGGCATTGGGTCACTTCTCTGAGATATGGGGGGTGAATGTCAGTATCCATGATGTGCTGCTACAGGCTGGTGGGTTTGACTTTTTGTATCCCAGTGTTTGCAGTTTACTGTTGTGCCAGTGTTCTATGACTTCAGTGTAGAAAGTGAATGGAAATTCATGAACAAATGCCTCGTCAGGCTCAATATCAATATGAAAATGAGAAACTAAAATAGTGTTAACCTTTGCCAAATATCGCTTAAGATTTTCCATGCTGTATACAGGACCACTCTTTTAGTATAGGAATAAAACCCTTTCCATGCATCGTTGGTCTCCAGGTATTCTAGCTCATTTTGTGAAAGCATAAGGCTTTACAGCAGATTGTTGGTCTCCAGCGACCCGAGGTCTTGTGTGAAGGAATAAAGCCTTGCTGTATGTCGTGGGTTTCCAGGTGGCATATGTTGTTTACTGATAGAATAAAGCATTTCAGTGCTTTTGTTTCTTGTTGACTTGTTTATTAACAAAACACAAGTTTTTGGTTAAACATGCAGGACCATGTTTTATTGAAAAAGGTTACTAGATTTTGGGGAGATAGCTTAAAAACTCACCATTATCAGGTAAAAATTAGGATTGTTTGTCATCTGATACTTGCAGTGTACGGCAAAAAAAATTATATGTTGTGGTCCAGGAGAATGATTATGTCCCCAAAGATCGAAATGTCTTGGTCAGGTCATGAGACATAGGGTAGTCTTTGCCTGTGTTGATGTCTTTTTTATTTTGGAGGAGACAGCCATTTGAGATCTCATACTCTTCCATCCTCTGTCTACTTGGTAACACTGACAGAGCATCAGCATAGGGATAAGACATGGTCCGTATGATGACAGAATATAAACATGGTGATGAGCATCATCAGCATGATGGCAGAGTGTGAGCAGTATGGAGACCTCACAGGTCATTATGATGACAACACAGGATCAAGACAGTGACACAGTCAGTGTGGTGACATGTTCAGTACATGGTGACAAAACATAGACAGTCTGGTCACCGAGCATGAGCATGGTAGTAATAAGCATGATCAACATGGTGGCAAAATGTGATCAACATGGGGACGACACAGGATCAGTGTTGTACGGTGACTGATTCGGTCGCCAGATCAAATGTGATGTCTTTTATTTTGATGGTGCCATGAAATAGCTTTGCTGCTGTCAACCCCTCTGTCGGAGAGTTACTAGATAACTTTTTGCAGCTGGCTAGCTGTTTGTTTATAGCGGATGAGTGATGATTCAAGAATGTGCATACTACTAGAACCGGGCCTTTTCCTCATAGGGTTTGCCTCTTGGCAGTTAACAGTGCAGATGCAGCTCACCATCTGAAGTTTGTGCCATAGAAAGTTGTGTGTTCCCTTTTTTTCTTTTTCTTCCTGTAAATACAGATTATATTTTTGAAGAGTCGGGACAAATTTGCATCAGCAGACTTTCTAGACTACAAATCCTTATAATGTTTCACATGCTAAGTTTTCGTTCTTGAATTTACTGTCTGCAACATACTCAGAGGATATACAGACAAAAGTTAAAAGGACCAGTAAGAAGGTTGATGTTATTTTGAAATTTTGCCATGAAAAAAGTTACTTTTCTTGCGTGTACTCAATA
>JADBJO010009931.1:70000-72500 GCA_016801955.1 Conus betulinus
ATCCATAGAAAGTCAGAAAGGATTTTGGAACAGCGTACATTGGATTTCTTTAAAAGTAAGGCAGCCAGGGAATAGAAGCAGGATCGAAACGTGCTATGAACATTTCAAGTCACTGCTAAATAAAGCCATGGATCGCTGAATAAAGACAGAGAGATTCAATGGAATCATGACAAAGGAGAAGGAGATTATTCAAACTGTCCAAATTTGGAAAAAAGAAGTAGCGTTTACACTAAAGAAATTAAGAAATGTAAACCTCCTGTGCCAAATAGTATCACTGGTGAGCTGTTGAAGTATGCTTGTAAACTTCATCTAATTTGGAACGTATTTGTAACATTTCAAATCATTAATTCCAAAAGAGAAGTTATCCTGAGCCTTGGACTTAATGTGTTGTTCTACCACTGTCCAAACATGCCTTAGAGTGATGTTGTCAGTCAGTTGTATTATCAGTCACAGGCTACAAGAATGGGTTGAAGATAATGTTCTTACCAGCAAATATCCGGCGCGTCCAACTGTAGATTGTGTGTTTATCGAGATGACGTTTGCGCAGCAGCAGTTTTATTTGAATTGTATGTTATATTTTGCTTTCACAAGCTTTGAAAAAGCATTTGATTCTGTTAAAAGAACAATTCTTTGACCTTTTTAAAGCTGGTGTTCATGTGTTCAGGTATTAAATAAGTACGTATTGCTGTGTGAAAGCTAATGTTCAGTGTGGGGTTAACATATGGCTGACAACGTTCAATATACCTTTTGTGTAAAACAAGCGAATGCATGCTGTCGTATTCTGTTTTCTCTTGAGATTGATGAATCACTGTCAGAGGTCATTAGTAATGAAAAACATGGGTCAAAATTTACTTGTGATATTCTAGAGTTACTTCTTCTGATCTTGGCATACTATGCTGTTTTGACGTCTAAAACAAACACTGGCTTCCAAACACAATCTGCATCTTCGCTTTAGTTGGAAGTAAACATGTCAAAGGCAATGTACTTGTGTTCAGAAAGGGTGGAGTTTTAGGAATTAGAGAAAGTGCCAAAGGCAATGTACGTGTGTTCAGAAAGGGTGGAGTTTTAGCAATTAGAGAAAGTGTCAAAGGCAATGTACATGTGTTCAGAAAGGGTGGAGTTTTAGCAATTAGAGAAAGTGTCAAAGGCAATGTACGTGTGTTCAGAAAGGGTGGAGTTTTAGCAATTAGAGAAAGGTCAATTTATGATGAAATGTTGGTGCCTGTGCTGAATGTGTGTCAATATTTAGGAATATATTTTTCGACAAAAGTACGCTTTACTTTTGGGCGCAAGAACCTTTCCAGCAGAGCTAAGCGTGCATTGCTATGTGTTATATAGCTTTCATCAACATTAGAAAAGCACAAGTTGACTTGGACTTTATTACATTCTCATGTACAACGTTTCGTGGCGCATGCAGCTGTAATTTCTGCCTTTATGATTCTGCTGCTGATCGTAAAAAGAATGTCTATTTGCTTTCAAAACACCTTTTTCTGTTTGTTTTTGGAGTCAGCATGCGAACAGCTAACGACTTACTGTATGGCGGAGTGAACAGATATCCAAGACAGACAGACAGACAGATAGATAGATATATAGATATATTGGATACCTGTTCACTCCGCCATACAGTAAGTCGTTAGCTGTGTGTGTGTGTGTGTGTGTGTGTGTGTGTGTGTGTGTGTGTGTGTGTGTGTGTGTGTGTGTGTGTGTGTGTGTGTGTTTAAAGGAGTGAGACTGAGACAGAGGTACGCGTATATGTGTATGTGGGTGTGGGTGTGTAGATAAAGATATCTGGATAGTTTCCATTGAAATATGCCAGAAGTGCAGGGGTGGTATGATGCGAAGCATAATAAGGTGAAAGAAGACCGCGTTGACTGTGAGGTCCAGTTTTATATAAAGATGCTAACTGATTACCTAAATTAAGATTTGTGCATATGAGAGTTCCTATGGTCTTCCATAACATACATATATATGTATTTGCAAAACGAGTGTATATTTGGTAAATCATTTTTTTTTTCGAACAATGGCCAAAGATCATTTGAAGTCTAGATTTGCACAAACAATGTTTTTGTGCCGAGCAATGGGCATTACAATCTTGATTCACAAAACGATGTCGGTATGTCGAGCACTGGCCATAGATCACTTAAAATCCAGATGTACAGAAACATTATCCGTATGCTTGTAACATTCACATTTGTTTAAAGTATGCCTTAGACTCTGTATTCATTCAGTCAGTAAATCATCCATTCTTCAATTAGTATCTGATGGATATATGAATGAAGGAATTGAATTGACAGATTGATTCTTAGATATTTGTTTTATCAGATCTTTTGGCACCTAGTTCATGGATGCGAAAACAATGCTTTAAAGTTGATTGATCATCTGATTCATTAGTTGGTTGGTTATCAAGCGTGTTCATTGATTGATCGATACTACTGTAAATACGAACAATACCCATACATCCTCCAGACACGAGACAAATACTCTCTTTCTCTGGCGTGGT
>JADBJO010009932.1:0-5000 GCA_016801955.1 Conus betulinus
CATTTAAGAAAACAATATGAAAAAGAACGTCAAACGTTTTTTTTCAGAAAAGGTATGTATTTGACTCACGCACGCGCGCGAGCGCGCGCGCGCACACACCACACACACACCACACAGGTCACACACACATAACGCGCGCGCGCGCGCGCACACACCCACACCCACACACCACACACAAACACACACACACATGCACGTTTTTGGCACACACGATGCCGCATTTCGCAAACGACTGTGCCCGTGTCGACATAGAAACGAACGAAATCCATCCGCTGATTTCATACCTTATAACTATACAACATGTGTTCGTTCCAGTCATCTTCTGGAGAGAGAGAGAGAGAGAGTGCATTCGCGTGCCTCTCTTTTTCTCTCTAATAATCAATTCTCTTTATCTCACGCAGAGAGAGAGAAGAGAGAGAGAGGAGGAGAGAATATCAAGAGTGCGCTTACATGCGGCGTAAGATTAATGTGTGTGTGTGGTGTGTGTGTGTTGTTTGCGTGTGCGCATGCGTGCGTGCGTGCGTGCGTACGGTGTGTGTGTGTGTGTGTGTGTGTGCGCGTGCGTGTGTGTGTGTGTGTGTGTGTGTGTGTGTGTGTGTGTGTGTCTTTGTGTTGGTCTGCCTGTCGTTCTCTGCGTGTGTCTGTCTGCCTGCATGTGTGTTTTTGTCTGTCTATCTGTCCGTTTTCGCGAGTGTGCTTGCGTGTACGTGAGTGTTTCGCGTTTTCGTTCGTGAGTGAGTGAGAGAGTGACTAAAGGGGTGAGTGAGCGTGTGTGTATTGTGTGTGTGTGTGTGTGTGTGTGTGTGTGTGTGTGTGTGTGTGTGTGTTGTTTGTGTGTGTGTGTGTGTGTGTATGCGCGCGCGCGCGCGCGTGTGTGTGCAAGCGTGCATGCGCATGTGTGCCAGTGTGTGTGTGTGTGTGTGTGTGTGTGTGTGTGTGTGTGAGACAGAGAGAGAGAGAGAGAGAGAGAGAGAGAGCGGGGGGGCTGGGGGGGGGGGGGTTGTTTAGACATATTATTAAAAAGACAATCAATCATTCACTTTTTCCTTCATTTTCGATGAAATTCCACGATTTCATCTTTCTTCGGAAAATATAAGAACCTTTCCGAGGAACGGAGTAAGTGAGGCCACCTACCTGTATTTGTACAAACAAAGTAAACCAAAATCCTAAAATGATCCCAAAACTGGAATCGAATTCCCTTGAAAACACCAGCCCCCGTGGTACAGTGGTAAATGTCGGAAGCTTGGGAGCTGGAAGATCCTGAATTCAAGTCTCATCAATGTTTATTCATGGATTTTTTTACACGCCAGATTGGTCCTCTACCCAGAGTTTTAGTGTGCTAACGGCTCAAAACTGCGAGGTCCAGAACCACACATTGGAAATTTTATCCACTGACTGGCAGCTTCTGTAAGAGTGTCTCTCAAACCTTTCTTGACCAACACTACAGGTGTTTGTATATCTCGGGCCCGACTGGCGCAGGGATATTTGTAAAAGGAAATGCTGAGAATAGATGGTCTATCGTGTCTGACCAGAGCGCATTTCTATAGCACCATATCAGCCTCACTGAATAAATAATAATAATAATAATAATAATAATGATATTAACAATAATAATAATAATAATGATAATAATAATAATTAATAATAATGATAATGATAGTGATGATGATGATGATGATGATGATGATGACATTAAAGTTTTAATTCTCTTACCGTTTATATCCTGCTCGTGATAACACCAGTTACGATTCGCTGTCCATATCCATTTCGTCGTTTTGTCAAAATCGTCGGAAACGGTAAGTTCACGAGGAATGTTTTGGATGGACGTGATGACGTTGTTTGGACACTCTCTCACGCTGCTGTCGCGATTGGCCAGTCATGGACTGTCAAACAGGGTGCCTTGTAGCTGGTACCCTACGCACCACAGATCAGAACTGGCACCATCGAATCCCACTGATGTCATTCCGCCACGGCGCGGGGTCTCCACTGTCGAGTTGCCTCGTGAACACTGCATGTCGGTGGCTATCTTGTCGACCCGCGGTGCTGCTGAAGCTGCGACATGACAAACTTGGGTGTGGTTGTGTATAGGAGAACCCGGATGATCTGTGTGGGAGTGACACCATTGAGAAGGCGCGGAAGATGAGACATCGCACACACATATACGCGCGCGCGCGCGCGCACACACATACACACACACACACAACGGAAACACGCGCGCGCGCGCTGACACACACACACACACCACACACACACACACACACACACACACCACACACACACACACACACACACACACACACTACGGAGGTCTTTTGAAATACAAAAAAGGACAAGAAAGAAAGAAAAAGGGGAAAAAAGGAAAAAAGAAAGAAAGATAAAAAGAAATAGAGAACAAGAAGAAAACGGTAATAGATGCGTCAAGCTTAGTGTATCCCTCAGTGTCCTTGTCATGCAGAGAAATATTCACTACCTATGGAATGTAAGGACAGACAAACAGACTGAAGAGCCAAGAGCCTAGTTCCTCCCTCTCTCTCTCTCTCTCTCTCTCTCTCTCTCTCTCCTCTCTCTCTCTCTCTCCTCTCGACTCTCTCTCTTTGTGGTGTGCGTGTGTGTAAAAGAAATGGAAAGAAAATACAAAATCCCATTTTTTTTACTTTCAGTCTAAAGTCCGCATTAATTCATTTGAATTTCTTTGCCGTCTACATTTTTCCCCTCCCATACTGATTTTAAGATTGTTCACTGTGGAAACATTCATATCCTTAAAGAGAGATCTCAACCAGAATTTTGTTCTTATTTCCCAGTGCCATCTGAGGAAAGTGGCCATTCTTATAAACAAAAAAATAAACAACAACAACAACAACAAAAAAAAAAAAAAAAAAGAAGAAAAAGTCTCTAAGGCTGTGTTACTTAATGGATTTTCAAAGACGTTTTATCAAAGACGACGAATTTCTTCCAATTTCAGAGTACAAAGCTTTACAAAGAGTTACAAAAACTTAGAGGATTTCAACGAAATTCAAGGAGTGTAGCATTATAAGCGATGTCTTTGAAATCTCTCGGAAGTTTCGGGCCTTAGGGTCTAGCTGACAGCCTCGTTTTTCATTCAGCGCTGAAGTGAACGAAGATTTGTAAGTGATTGCTAGTTCATTTTCGTTGTCCTAATTGTTTTGTATCTTGCCTGAAGAAGACCTAAGAGGTCGAAACGCGTCGTGTTTTGTCTTGTGATTCATTTGTCCACTTTTGTTTGGTTTTTTTTTGGCGGTTCGCTAACATTTATTTAAAAATTGTATATAGATTTCCGCCTGCAGTCGTCTCACTTAGCAACCAGACGTAGTGTCTTATTTTGTGTCGTGTTTGTACATTGTTCGGCACGTTCGATAACTGCGTCCCCGTCTCTCCCTCCCTCCCCCCCCCCCCCCCCCCCCCCCCCCCCCCCCCCCCCCCCCCCCCCCCCCCTTCGCACCCCTCCGCCAGATAAAGCCATGTGTTTCGGGCTAAAGACCCAGGGGCAAAATGAATTATGGCTTTCCTTGCGTCAGCTGACAACTTCGTGGGAAAAGAAAAAAATCAATACCAGCAAATGGTTCTCGTTCTGCCCCAGTAACTTGGAGATTGCTTTGCGGCGTGCGTGTCAACGGTCCAAAGAGAGAGACTTGTGGGTCTACGTCTCATCAAACTAGAATGCTGCCATCAGATCTGGATGACGGTTCTCATTTCTTCAACACTGTTGAAATGTCTCACTGCCGTGTGATGACAGGAGCAGTCACTCCTACTGTGGGAACATCACCACAGTGACAAAGAAAGGAAAAAAAAAAAAAAAGAGAGAGAAGAGAAGAAGGTGCGGGAGAGAGAGGCAGACACACGTACAGAGAGAGAGAGAGAGAGAGAGAGAGAGATGCAGTAGTATTTCGCAAACATGTACGAGTCGACACGGTATGAAACTCACCGGAAAACGTCACAAGCTAAAAATATCAGCATTGGCGCTTTTTCTAAAACTTTGTTTTTATTTGTTTTTCATTTCTTCGTCGTATATCGATTAATTCTAACCAGCTGCGTAATTTCAAAGCTTTTAAATCTCTCTCTCTCTCTCTCTCTCTCTCTCTCTCTCTCTCTCTCTCTCTCTCTCTCTCTCTAACACACACACACACACACACACAAACAAACACACACACACACACACACACACACACACACACACACTTCCGTACACGTAAGAGAGCGCGCTCACACGCACGCTAGTCTCACTCCACAGACATACATTCACTTGCACACAGACAGACACACACACACACATACACAGCACACACGCACGCACGCACGCATGCATGCACACACACACACACACACACACACACACACACACACACGCGCGCGCGCGCGCGCACGCACACACAGGCGGATGCAGTATTTCGCAAACCTGCACCAGTCAAAGCAGGATGAACTCACAGTCGTCATATGCTAAGAATACCAGCATGTAAGCTGTTCTTTGTGTGTGTGTGGTGTGTGTGTGTGTGTGTGTGTGTGTGTGTTTAATCTGTGTTTTAAAAAAAAAAAAATTTTTTTTAAGTTTTCCTGTTTTACTCATAAATAGGTTATTATTGATCAGCTGCGAAATTCAAAGGCTTTTTACGGATACTGGATCAACAAAGTGGCCTATACACACTGGATTCTAGAGCAACAAAGTGGCCTATAAATACTGGATACTGGATCAACAAAGTGGCCTATACACACTGGATTCTAGAGCAACAAAGTGGCCTATAAATACTGGATACTGGATCAACAAAGTGGCCTGTGCATACTGGGTACTGGACCAACAAAGTAGCCCATACATACTGGATCACTGTAGCCTATATATTCACCGGATAACTGTTTCCTTGGGGGTTGTAAGGATATGACAAAATAGCCCTTAAACAGTTGAACAATACCTCCTGTAAGGAGTGGAGGATGCCTCAACAAATTAGTCCTTATACACTGGATCCCCGCGCTTTGTTGTGAGTTGTGGT
>JADBJO010009932.1:7500-30000 GCA_016801955.1 Conus betulinus
ATTTCGAACATTGTGACTGGTATGGTAATACTGCAATAATCTAAAATATAGCATCTTTATGTATTTCATTTTTTTTCTTTATGTTTTTCGTAATTTCTACTATCGTCTGCTAAACGCTTTTCTACAGTTGGTCTCAGCAAACAGATTTGCAAAAGCCTCTGCTTTCTCTAAAACATCCGGAAAAAGATTGTTTTCACGTTTCACCGTACATGCCTATACATGAACGTCATTTTACATGATTGTCATTTTACATGGTTTTCTATTTTTCCGCCAAATTTTCGAGTACGTCTGACCCTTACTTTGAAATTACAGTGTGGGGTTTTTCTACTACTATTGCCACTTTGCTTACTTGCGATTTCCCTTTTCCGTTTAATGTTAGTGTTGTGGTACTCAGTGTCAGCTATGTCAGTCAGATGGACTATCGTCTATGTGTACCCTGTATCCGACATTTTATTATAATGAACACCTGTCACCACTTTGCTTATTTGCGATTTCCCTTTTCCTGGTGGTTCAAATCGACTGTGTCTAACAGATGATCTGTTCTGGTATTTTGTAGAATATGTTTGTGTGTGTGCAAATCTGACTACTCGGCATGGTAAAACTACCATTTGGGATTATGTCGTGTTGAATCTTCCCTCGTTCATTTTTTTTCAATGAGAGAGAGAGAGAGAGAGAGAGAGAGAGAGAGAGAGAGAGAGAAGAGAGAGAGAGAGAGAGAGAGAGACTGACTGACTGACTTAGAAAGAGAGTGTGACTAAGGCCATGACCGAGACATCAGTAAAGCCAATCAAACAAATAATCACGCCAGTTTCCTTTCCTTTTTTTTTTTTTTTTTTTTTTTTTTCAAAAAGTTGTCTATTGTCATCTGGGCGAAGTCACTGGCAATACGACAAATGTACCATGAACAATTCCAGGTAAAGTTAAGAGGGCTGAAAAGGACAGAGGCTGGGTGATGGGTTAAGGACAGTGAACCCTATGAGGATGAGCTAAAAAGCATTATACAAACAGACAACAAATAATCATCTCAAGCCAACAAAACTTGATCAATTTGGAGACTGATAAAAAGTAAACAATCATACATAAATAAGATGGAATATAAAGGCAGTGGGAAAAGAATTCCAGAAAAGAAATTAAGTTTTTAAAATGAGGGAGTGTGCATTTGAAGGGTCTTTATTCATAGAGAAGTCGGAGGGCTAGTGAAGGTGGTTGCTGTATACAATTCTTATGATATAACGCACAGGCGCTCACTGCATGACAATCAACATTGTTAATGATCACTAGAGACCATACACAAGGTAGCAAAATGGATTATCACAGATGAATGTACAACAATTTGTGGGCTTTTTTTGCTTTTTTTTTTTGTGGTAAGAAAAATCATGTTGTCTGACTCGTGCAATAAATCATCACAAAATCAATCATCACAAAATCTGTAAACATCAAACACATCTAAGAAGTAACAAAGTGTAAACTCACATTTAACAAAAACAACAAAGAACCACAAAAGCAATATATATATATATATATATATATATATATATATATATATATATATATATATATATAAGTTATGTAATCAAATTAATTGAGACATAAAAGTATACATGAAGAAGTTAAAAAAAAAATTACACTTGAATAACCAGAAGAACATTTCACAAATGTGCACTTGCCAAAGGGTGGGGAACTGCAAAATCACAGTTCAACACACACAACAAATGAAAAGAAAAACAAAAATGCTGCAAGACATATAACAAATAAATAAATAAACAAAAATGATGTATAACATGTAAACAACACATGAAATGTAAATAACAAAGAACACTGAAAAGCAAAACCACCTTTAAAATCAAACAGCAGACCAAGGTATCGCACAAAACTATTCAATATAGTAAAATATACAAAATCATTTGATGTTGTAAAACAAAAACAAAAAATTGCCAAAATCACAGGAAAGATTATACATTAAAAAAAAAACAAGATGAATAAACAGAACAAAATCAAGTGTTCACAATGTAAACCTGTCACTTTTCTTCCTTTTCACCAAACACACATTGTTTTTTTTTTTTTTTTGTTACTAGAAGAAGTAGAAGACTTTGGATTAGCCAGTTGTCAGGTAGCTTAATTAAGCTTTACCAGATGTTATTTTTGACTGTGCACTCCTTGTGACGCAGGTCTTTCACAAGCCATACATTTCAGTTCACAGAGGCTTCATCTTCTTAGCAGTACGGGAACTGGGAGATCCACATCACACAAAGCTAAGGCTGGGGCACAGTGAAGCCTTTGTGAGCTGTGAGGGTCATGAGATACTCACGTCATTAGGAATGCACAGTCCATGCAACATGCAAAAAATCACAGTGTTTGGGTTTCACAGGGGCTTGCATTGTCAGATGTGTGTACTTCAAATCAGATGACTGAGAACTTTTTCATTTTTTCTTTTTTTTTAACTTTTTCTATTTTTTCTTTTTCACTCAGGAAATTAAACAAAAAATGACAGATACTTAAATATCTCATCTGATATTTTACAAACATTTGTCAGATATTTCAAGTGATAATGATAACATTTGATAGTATCCAAGGGTTGTGGGTGACCCAGGAGGTATAGCTAAAGTTAAGAAAGCTCTCTGGGCTTGTCAGTCTGTTCCTGTGAACTGAAAATTTTCGGTACATTCATTTTCAAAGAAACTTGTACTCAACTGTACATATCCATACATAAATTACGCTACGATCAAAACAAATCAACAGGTATGTTTGCACACCGTTCTCTGATAAGGCACAGACTGTGGATCCTTTCTGATTGGAATGGCCATTCTCAAGGTCATTCCCATGACCTTGAAAAGAGGCACTGTCATTGAGTATAAGGTGATATGGAAAAATGTCTTTTTTTCCTGACCTGTATAAACAGTATTCTAAATTATGATGCACACCCTCTATATTTAGGGAGGAACAAGGGGAGGGGGGTGAGGAAGTGTGAGAAATGAGAGGTGGGCAGATGGTAGAGGTAGAGGGGAGGGAGGAGGGTGATGAAAGAATGGGGGTGAGAAGGTGGTACAGACAGTACAAAAAGAAGAGATCTTGGGGTGGAAGATGACAATGGCGGAAGGATGTGGAGGTGGGAATGCAAGTTCAACGAGAAGGGTGATTGTGCATGCACTTATATTTGAGCTATCACCTAATCAATTTTTGCTTGTTTATACTTCTCATTAACCATATCAACATTTTAGGTTATTGATCAAACAAGACCCGACCCCGACCGCGAATTTTCCGGGAAAAAAAAGAAAAGAAACTCTTTTGTAGTTTCACAGTAGTTCAACCACAGGACGGGACAAAAAATGTCAAGACTTGTCATCTAATCAATACATATCTATATCCATGCACACACACACACACACACACACACACACACACACACACACACACAAACAAGTTCTATATTTCTTCATCTGCAGACAAAAGGACACACACACACACACACACACACACACACACACACACACACACACACACACACACACACACAACCATGATGCAATGAACAATAATACTGATATCAACAATAACAATCATAATCATTTTGACTCTTTTAACAAGTTTTCGGAAAGTGACAAAGCTTCTACTACCACAAGAACATAAGCAAATTATCAAGACAGTAACAAGAATAAACATTAATATATACAGACACTTTGTTCATACACCATTGCATGCTTTGTGCAGCTCTCAATTTGCAGGATTTACATTGGGTCTGGGATAGCAAATTCCCACTGTGTAATAGAACACCTGAAATGAACTATGGCTGCGCATAACCAGTACAAACCCATACAACACATACAAGGCATTTAAACACATATTCCACTTCGGAGTGGAATGTGTTTACATCTTTCTTCTTCAAACGCATCAAAGCAGTCTGGCATTGGGTTCAGTCAGAAAAAGTCAACACGACTGGTTGCAACGTCATAGAGAAATCATGCTGACATTAAGCGCACAAGAAAGAGAACGCTGGAATGCTGGGTGATGTCAGTAGGGAGAAACTCTCGGGACAGGATGACAGCTGAAGGTCTTCAGAGAATGGCTGGAATGATGCCTGATGCTGTATTATAAAACTAATAAAGGAAGCTGCAAGGGCACTTCAACATCATCACACAAACGCTCAGCGAGTCAGCAAACATGCAGAGCTGCTGATCAACCACATCCAGGTCACCACTCCTCATCAAGATGTGAGATGTCTACATCAGGCAGGTTCATCTTCGTATTAAACAGTTTATCTCAGTAACCCAAACATCAAGACAAGTTGTATGCAAGTTGTACTGATAGTACTGTAAGTCGCAAACTACAGGTAGCATGGCTATGCCCATTGTCTGTGAAGTCTTTTGTTTTCAGATGAAAGGAGATGTACGGTACTGCATGCCGATGGCCAACAAGTATGGTGTTTAGCTTGTTATGAAATATAGCCCAAAGTGATAAACTTTCTTTTTTTAATATATTTGTGCATGTGTTATTCCCAGTGATGCGTACTAAACATGATACAGTAAATTACATTATGTATTATACAATTGTGTCGCTGTTAATTTGACTCTACTCAATGTCTCAGTCAAAATTTTACAGTGAAAATTACAATGTGCTCAACACTGTAAACTTTTTGTTTGCTTTGTTTTTTGCGCGCATGCGCGCGTGCATGTGTGTGTGTGTGTGTGTGTGTGTGTGTGTGTGTGTGTGTGTGTGTGTGTGTGTGTGTGCTTGCATGCATGCATGTGTTCTCTTTGAAATTATAGGTTTAGGAATCTAACTATTCACTACATTTACAGTGTTATTTCTTTTTCTCTTCGATTATCCTTGTTGTTATTCTTGAAAATTAATGCAAGGGACTTAATCCTGCCAGGAAAGTTGCAAACAGATTGTCCTCAAGTCATGTTGTCCTGATCAGGGGTTGACAAGTGAGCTGGATTATCGTGAAAAGCTAAGAAACATGAAAAATGAAGGGTGGAAAAGTGAATAACTGGAAACAGCGTCCTACAAATTTGTATCAGTGCTTTACCAAATCATAGTCTTGGAAGTTTGGAAACAAAATCTTGGATTTCAGAAAATGTGATACATGTACTGACAGATGTACAATCTTACAGCATCTTAGAAATGTTTCAGTCTTGTGTACAAGCACAAGCTCTAGGGTGAACCTGTTAAAACTCACTTTTGTTCATGTGGACACTGTCATCCACTGTTTTGTAACCGATGCTTGGTCTTTCATGCACACTGTCAAGGAAAATAAGTCGCTGACAACTGATAAAGATCTTTAGTGATCACGCAATGCTAGACAAAAGAAAAATCACTGATGTACATACAGACTGACTAGATATGGGGGTTTTTTTTGGGCTTATTTTCTTAAGAATGTGAGCACTCAAACACACAAATTTAGGGAAAAAAAATAGCGTGTGTAAACAAAATGACTGGAAATGGGATAAATGTTTGTAGGTCAATTCATTTTCACTTTTCTTTTTCATGAAAAATTATACTTGGCAATACAAAAACATCTACAGGGTGGTAAAATATTCACTGCAATAAAAAAAACAAACTGAAGAAAGAGACACAAAAACACACACCATGCAATCACTAATTAAGCACACACACACACACATATATATATATATATATACACAGACAGATACAGAGAGAGAGAGAGAGAGAGAGGGAGAGAGAGAGAGAGAGAGAGAGACAGACAGACAGACAGAGACAGAGACAGAGAGATGAGTTTAATGTGTGCAAACAAATTTAAGATTTTTTTCTCCTTTTTCTTATAGGTAAACAAACAATGCTACTGAACATTGTGATATATTAATTTTACATAACTCTACATGAAAACTTCATAGTGTGTGGTCTTATACCCTACTGATTTCTTTAATAAATATGGCACGCAAGACAGTTATTTATAAAAGATGGAAACAAGTTAAGGGACCTATATCAGCCAATATTTTCCATAGACAAGCTCAATGAGAGAGAGAGAGAGAGAGAGAGAGAGAGAGAGAGAGAGAGAGAGAGAGAGAGAGAGAGAGAGAGAGACAGACAGACAGACAGACAGACGAACAGGCAGACAGACAGGATTCAGGCAGGAACAGAGAAGAGGGGGGGGGGACAGAGAGAGACAGAGTCAGACAGACATGGTGACAGAGAGAGACAGAAAGAAAGAGAGATAGAAGAGAGAGAGAGAGAGAGAGACAGACAGACAGAGAGAGAGAGACAGACAGACAGACAGAGACAGAGAGACAGAGAACAAATGAGAAAATGAAAACAGACACCAAACCAGAGACAAGAGCTAAAAGTACTGAAGCAGGACTCCTAGATGAACATTATAAAACAATGACACCACGTCACATTAAATGCACTGAAACTACAGATAATGAGATATTCTGTTTGCTGTGGAGGAGGTGCTGGCTTTCATCAGTCCTGATTCAGGCATTCTCATTACACTCTTCATGCATGCAGCAAGTCATGGATTCATGGTAAATCAAAGTCCTGAGCCACTGTTCCCCATACCACAACTTGTAACTTCTTAAAGAAACAAAAATAATAAGGCACAGACAGAAACTTCAGAAATAAAATGAAAGATCAAGAAATTAGTAGCCATCCTAACCCGCACCCCCCCCCCCCCCCCTTCCCCCCATAAAACCAACAACAACACAAATCAGTGACGAATTCATCTACATTAAGAAGAAGAAAAGTCCACGGACTTTTCAGAATCATTTTGAAATCAACAACTCCTGAACGACCCAACCTTTACAATACTGTAAGCGCAGTAACTGGTAAGGCCAGTTCAGTTAACTTTACCCGACACAGATTTCGACTTCACACTTCTTCCAACAATGCCGGTCGACCACAACCCATGCAGTTTACTCATGCTTTACTGAGAAGTTCTACTGCATTTCCCCCACAGCTCCTGCTCTCAGTCTCCATCTTCACAATGCTGGAAGCGCTGTGACTGGCTCAGCAGCTCACTATCATTGTTACCTTTTGCCCAGCATCGCTTTTGACTGCACACTCCCGTTGATGCTGGTCACGTGCGACCAATACAGTTTACAGAGGTTTTACTGCGTGCGTTTTTTTTCTTCATTGCGTTTATCCATCCTAATGATGCCAGTCAGTATCACAATCAAAGTGTCAGTCTAACACTCTAGCAAGCATACATTAGAAGAAAACACACACACGCACATACATACAGACACACACACACACACAAACAGTAAAAACTAATTGTACGAACTGTTCATGTAACATCGAAACAATTGCCAAATTGGTAAAAAAAAACCCCAAAAAAAAAACCCCAACAAACTCATGCATAAAAACCGCCATTCTGTTGATTTCCAGTCCTCACAGTTTGATTGTCTTTGTCAACACAGTCTCAAAGTATTTCAAAACCCAGTCTGTATAAACCAGTAGTCTCAAAGTATTTCAAAACCCAGTCTGTATAAACCAGTTTTGGTTACACTAATGGTATAATTTCCAGAATGGTTTCAAGTGCATACTGGAAATATCACAAAGCTTTCTTTCATTGTGTGCATAGTTAATTAAAAAAAAAGTACTCATCTCCAGACAGAAATTACATCTTTAACTTATTTATAAGCGTTTGTGTACATTGAGAGATACAGGGTAAAGGAGAGGACCAGTGAAGATAGGCAGGCAATACCCAGGGCAGGGGGGTGGTGTTGGGAGGGGAGAGGGCAGGTGGGGGGTGTCCTGTTTTAAGATTAAAACTCTTCCTTCATCAGTTCATTTGTCAAGATCTTGAAACAAAAGGTACGCAATCAGTGGTCTGGGAAGCTGCAGGCTCAGGATGTTGCGCTTCCTCTCCTGACCTCGCCCCACAAGAGTCTGCACAGCATGCAGACATTTCAGGCGCAGAGGTGTCGGGGAGCTGGCAATGTCCTTGATGAAGCTCAGCACCTCCTTGCCCTTGGCTGTATCTTCCAGTTCCGACTTGAGGTCCTCGCACTGATAGATCTGATGCAGCTCAGACTGGGAGCAGCTGCCAGACCTGTGGAGGATCCTGGCAATGTCCAGCCTCTTGTCCAGCAGGGCTTTGTACAGTGGGGTCACCACCACTGTCCGTCTATGAAAGAGTGAGGGCCCTTGGTACCGCGGACAAGCTCCTGCCTGAATCAGCTTGCTGATGATGACGCCACTTCCGCTTGCCACGGCAAAGGTCAGCGCCCTCTGTCCTAACTTGTCAGCGAAGTCTGGATCAGCTCCACCCTCCAGCATTACCTGACAGAGCGGTTCAAACTTCTTTTGGCATGCGATATGCAGTGGGGACTACACCACTCTTGGTTGGGATGTTGGCACTGGCACCTTTGTCCAGCAAGTACTTGGCAATCTCAGCTGATTTTCATAGGCAGCAAACATAAGGGCGTTTCACCATGACGATTTTTGTGAGTTGATGTCAGCACCAGCCTCCACTAAGTCCTGCACACACTGAAGATGGCCCGACTTGGTAGCACATGCCAAGGCGGAGTCCCCACTCTCGTTCTTCATGTTGATAGCCCGGCGCCCCTCCCTAGCCAGCAGTCTGGCAGCGTCTGGTGACCTGTGCGCAGCCAGCATGAGAGCAGTGTCTCCGTACATCTCCTGGATGGTTACGTCAGCGCCAGCTTTCAGCAAAAGGCGACAGATCTGCAGGTTGCCCACCCAGGCGGCCATGTGTAAAGCCGTGCGCTGCCGATCGCTGACCCTGTTGACCCCACATCCTGCCTTCAAGAGGAGCTTCACCACTTCCACATGGTTGTTGCAGGCTGCCAGCATCAAGGGCGTGTCACCATCCATGTCTTCAGCATCACTGTCAGCGTTCCAGTCCAGCAAGAGAGAAACACAGCCTGTGTTGCCGTTGATGGCAGCGCGGATGAGGGCATTGTTGACTTCCTCAGTAGTGTAGGTCCGTAGGCCCCTGTCAGCACCATCAACAGTAGGTCCTGATTGTTTCGGTTGGCCGAGTCCACCAAAAGGCTTTCCCTGTCCAAATATCAATCCATCAATCAGATGTTTTCCACTCTGCCAAAACCCTCACATTAATCTTATTTTTACAAATGCAACGTGATGGAAAATTGAGTTGCTTTTTGAAACACTAGTCACTAAAATAATTTAGAATGGGAGAAGACAGGCTGAAGAGATGGGGGTTAGTGGGATAAGGAAACTGTTCTTTTTTCCCAATAAATCACCAAAGTATGTAAAAACAGACCAGAATACAGACATGTTCTGCTTAAGTATACTTTCTAACAGGAAAAATTATCAGGACATCCAATTCATGAACAATCATGAATCTTAAACACTGGAAACAAACAAAATATAAACATCTGCAAGACTGTAACAACATGTCTGAATATTTAATGTCATTAGGCATAAATATGAAGTCTGCATTCAACAGACACTGGGGTTAAAACCAGGCAAAAGAGAGAAGACTTGTGACATGAGAAGAGGTATTTGCATCTGACATTTAGGAGTTAATTTTGTTCCTGACATTTCAATACACCTTCTAATACGTCAGGGCGAATTCCATAGCACTGCTTTTAGTTCTTCCTCGATGTTTTCATTGCATATATTTATATCTGATTTCACACCATTTAAATGCTGGACAAATGGGAAACTCTAGAGAAAATACACCTAGGCACACTGACTAAGATTATTGATAACCTCAGCATGAAAAAAAACTTTCTTTCTCTCTCTCCCTCTTGCTGTATCTATGTGTGTATGTATATATATATATATATATATATACAAGAACAAAAACCTACCTTACAAGAAACAACATGATGTAGGTTTCTGAACTACCAGGTCACTCTCTGAAAAACTTACCTTGTAAGAAGCGACATGATGTAGGTTTCTAAACTACCAGGTCACTCTCTGAAAAACTTACCTTGTAAGAAATGACATGATGTAGGTTTCTCTGAACTACCAGGTCACTCTCTGATCCTGATGCTAAACTCTTTAAAATGCTCCTTGACCTGTGGCACAAGAAAGTACACTTAAGACATCAATGCATACATGTGATTACAGTCTTGCTAATATACATGTCAAGGAATATATGTGAAACACACAGTTAGACAATGATCAAACTGAGAATATGAGGACCAAAGCTGAACTGGGGGTTAGACCCTGAGAAGAAATCGAAACAAAAATAGCGTGTAAGTAAAGTGTTTAATGTCAACAGTCTAAAAAACAGATCTTCAAACAGTCAAGAATCTGGCGGTCATTGTATTACTGATAATAGAACAAAAGACTAGCTCACAACCCAAAGTATCTCAGTAGTCTCTTCTTGAAGCCCTGTGATTTGTTCAATAAAGTTAAATAGGTTTTCTCTAAAACACAGGAAGGAGACTACTCATACTTTTCGGTTTAAAGATGACAGCATGAACACCACCATAGTCATGGGATACTCATTACTTGATATAAACATACTTAAGTAACATCCCATCATGGTCAAATGCTCTTCTTGGTTGATTGATGATCCAAAAGTTGTCTACCCTTTTCACCCTTCCAAGACAAGTTTACAACCCGAGTGGTCTGTCAGGCCAGTTCGGCTCACTGATCTGCTTGAGGGGAAGAAGTATTTCATTTCAGCTCTGTGTTATCTCAAATAATTTTTTTGCTATGTGGCAAAACAGAAAAAAAAAAAAAAAAAAATCACATGATAAATGCCAAATGATTGTTCGTATAGCAAGTATTACAATTTTACACAATATGATATTGTTTGTGGATTTTTATGTTTCAATAAACATAATGGTTTTATTATTACATGGACAGGCCACATACTTCATTTCAACTCTAAATAGCTGTAAAACTAATCTACCAAGAACCAAAAAACTCCACACTGTTATAACAAAACGTGTTGTTTGCAAACATTTTAAAATTCTGCATCATATAAGCCATGTTTGGACTTAGTATGCTTTGACAAATTGAACATTACATTTTTTACATAAACTCAAATACATCCTAAATAAAGATTTTATTATAAGCTGTGTAAAAATTTGAAAACTGTAACTTGCATAGTTTGGGAGTAATACTGGGCTTAGTTTGGGAGTAATACTGGGCCTGTCACCAAAGCATTGTTTGGGTGCAGTTTCGTGGCACTACTCAGCAGCACCTGAGAACTCGCTCAGGCAATGGGTTGAATGTGTCATTTGAATTTGTGTGAATTTGGCGCTCTATCAACTGAGCTATTCCAGACCTATCCACAATTCATGCATGTACAACAAAAACATCAACAACTCACATATGTACAACAAACTATGTCCACTATTTCATTCTTCTATCTTAATTAAAAATTTGATGATTCTGACCCACATTAGTTTTGCTTGGGCTTCTAGACTTTAACAAATGATCAAACAAAAATACGCCCACCATAATAGCGAAATGTTTTAGAGCAAGTTTCTTCAAATAATCTTCAGAAAACCTCACCTGGACAGGCCGTGTAAATTCCATCACAAAAAATGCAGTCTGCTCACTGTGAATTTCTCTGCAGAAATCTCCAACACTGCCCCACAACCTGCAAACAAAATATGTGAAGCAGGCTTCATAGTCTCTTGGCCAGAAACCTCTCTTGATTTATGTAGCATGAGTTTCACATGTTTAGGTCAATTTTGTATGTGTGTTTTTGAATTTATATGTCAAAATATGAATATTAAAGAAAGAGAATCTTTAATATTTCTTCCAAATGTTGTGTGTTTTTATATGTGTAGCACATGATGATGTGAGTGTGGTCTTCAGAAAGGGACAGCTGCCATTTCCCTATTTTTCACAAGCCTAAAACTGGAAGTAATCGATTTTCTGCATTTGTATTTGTTCAACGGACATTTTGATAAAATAGATATTTTTTAAACACAATAACACATGATCTGAGGCATTTTCAAACTTGGGCAAAACATAAAAAAGAATGTTCAACTGAAGACAGATCAACAATTTACCGGTTTGATCTGTCTCTGACACTGGAACACAGAGTCACAAAAACATGCCATTTCCAACATGTTCTATTATAATAATAACAGTAACACCCAACAGTCCTGAAATTCTGTTCATTTAATTCCATAAAGAGACGAACGAATAGGTCTCAATTTCTATTCTTGTAAGAATGTATTTGAAAAAGAAAAAAGAAAGAAATGGGACTGTCCCTGTGTTTTCATGGCCTTTACCAAACTTCAAAAAATGTGTTACAAATTTAAATGGATGACCCTGATGTAGTTTAATGCTTGCACATGCACTTTTGTTTATTCTACAAAATCAGTTCAAATGAAAATGTAAGCTCAATAATATTTTTTCTATTTAATTACAACTTTGGACATCCCATGACAATAACCTCTGTCATCATATTTGTCACTCTGTGGCTTGTAAGGGCTCTTAAAAGATTTAGATGCTGCATACTCTCATTGTGTTAGTCACGCTGGATCAAAGTAATGCTTTCATAATTCATGACTTTGTACATTTCATTTCCTGAAAGGTCAAACAGCTGTGTGGCAGTAACGATAGGCACAGACAAAGAGCTATGGTCACAAGAAGTGGAGAATGACTTTTTTTTTTGTGTGCTGTCTATCATATGAGAGATGGGCAGTCATTTCATTACAATTACTGCTTGATTTTTCTGCCAGGCTTTGCCATTTTCATGTCTTTTTAACCATGAAATTCTGTACTTGCTGTCTGAATTGCAATTGTTGATATCTAAGAATCTATTTCACTTGGAAGGGTGTCAATTTTCCATCAATAATGCAATATAAAGTGTTAGCTATGCCTTTAAGTATATAGTAATCCATGTTCCCCTGGGCAAATATTTTGAGGGTCATCATGACATTCTCAGATTCTGGCTACAATTTTTACTGGTCAGTTCTAATTTCAGAGAGTCAGGGTTACAGCTCTTTGTCAAGAAAAGACAAAACAGAGCAGCGAGATGGGGTTGGAAGGGATGCGGTGGGGAAAGGGAGAGGGAGGGGGTTGGGTGGGGAGGAAGGGGCATTTTGAGAGGAGCAGGTCATCTCCCAGATATCAGTAAGACAGGGGAAAGGAGGGATCATCCACATGCCATTACCACTTCAACATTGTCAGTGGCTAGTTTTCAGATCAAAGCAAACACAGTTGAGGGCACAAATGGAGTGACCTTAACAATTGTTTAGTCTCCATCCGGCTAATGCTTTTGCTTTTTGAAGCCACTGCAGGGCTGACATTTTGACATGAGACTGTCTGTATGCATTACAGATGGGTGGAGAAGGGAAATGACTTTGGCGCTTTTCTTGTGTCATCTGCTCTGCTTCTTGCAATGCAATTTGACTAAACAGGTAACAGGCAGCAATCATCTTGAGGCAAATGAGTTTCACAATGATGAACACTTGGATATATGAAATATATCTGAGTTAAAGTAACTTGAACTTCTTTGCCCTCATTAGGCATGTATACATTTTTTGTAATACCACATAATATAGCAAAATTAAAAAGAATGAAGGAAGAAAGTGATGTCATAGTTTTGTGACATCTCAGGAAACACAAGCTCCCCACTCTACAAGAATGACAGGAATATGTGCACCTGACATTTTGAATCTTGTTTCTTCAAGGTGCATGAAGGCTGGTAGTGGTACCAGCCCCCTCCCCCCCCCCCTTCCCCCACTCCCCCTTACTCCTGTGAAATTTCTCCTTCCACAAAAACCTCGTCAACATCTTCATCAAGAACATTAAAGACTTTTGAATGAGCAATCCTATACAGCATACTGAAACCAGATGCATGCATTACGCAGTACTGTAAAACAGAAAATCATTAAAATTTCTTCCTTCCAAGAACAATCACGGAAGAACTCACTTTGTACTAATCAGCACTGCCTGACTGACAATATCCCTGTCATGATCCCCACCATCATTACATTTGTCATTTTGTGCTAGAGCAATGGAGCGTATAGGTAGATCTAGACACAAATGCTGTCCCCCCTCTTTGTTCATTGCTCCAGAACATTAATATTGTATTGTGGAATCTGTTGGGGTTTGCTCCACCCAACTCGGTAATTAATAGACTAAGGTAAATCGTCACTTCTTTCATTCATGCACATTTATCGACTCACCTGGCTTCCCCTCTTCCGTTCTTAACCAGTGTATCTTGCAAGTCTGACCTCCAAAACACCTCTCAGTCTTACGATCCAGGCCAACTTTCTTATGGGTTTGCCATAACCTCAGCTGATCTGCATGGACGGTAGCGACGCTGTGATCCGACCAATTAAGCCTTCCTTGCACGCCACTCCCTTACGCTGCAAATAAACACAAGTGATCGAACAGATTAGTAGACAGTGTTGCGTCCCCTAATAAAGCATTGTTGTTTTGCGTGTTCTCATTTGTTAATATACTCAACACATTCGCTTAAAATTGTTGTCGAAGTGTCCAGTGCACACACACAAAATTTTTTTTTAGTGCACTGACACTTCACAAGTAGACTCAACACTTGGTTTGAAAATGTGCTGACTGCTGTGCGAGTGCTCGTGCATCGTCGAAAATAATTGCAAATCATTCTCGACAGAAAGAATCTGCTAGTTTTACTTACACTTTCAAAGTATTGCAGAGAGAAACAGTAATACGCAATTCTCTTGAAGCATCAATAGACGCAACGCAGAAGTTTGGGTGTAAACAGGAGATCGTTAGCAGCCTTGGCAGCAGACCAAAGTATCCTCGAAGAGTTCATTAAAGGGGAACTACTCATAAGGAGGGCAAGGCCTACTACATGTTTTGTTGTCCCCCATTGATCACTCGCTCCCTCTCTCTCTCTCTCTCTCTCTCGGGAGGGAGGGAGAGACAGAGGGAGGGAGGGATGCTGCCTGGAATGACAAAATAACACCACCTCTCTTCTTCTCTCCCTTAACTCCATAGCGGAGTCACTGGGGTACCACATTAAAGAACACTTCACTAGGTTCTTCCAGTTCTCTCGGTTGTGTATCAAGGCTTGGGTCTCGGCAAAATTAATATTTCTCTGTCCACTCTGCGATAGCATCAGTCCATCTTTTTTTTTTTTTTTTTTTTTGGCCTTCTTTGTCTCCCTTCTTCAACACTTCCCCGGAAGACTGTTTCTGCAAGGGCACTGGATTTTCTTACACAGCCATACCAACGTTGCTTTCTATCCCTTACTGAGAGTTACTCCTCTCGAAACTCAACCCTTACAAAGCAGCAGGCCTGACCAGAGATTTCACCTAGGATGCGGAAAGAACTAGCTAGCAGCAGAAACTACACCGATCCTCACCGCAATATACAACCAAATCCCTAAGCACAGGTGAAGTCCCACAAGACTGGAGAGACGCCTTAGTTACACCAATATACAAGAAAGGACAACACTCTGACCCAAGCAACTACAGACCAGTATCACTCACCAGCGTACCATGTAAGATACTAGAACACATAATAGTGAGCAATATCACGACACATCTAGAATCCAATAACATCCTGACCTCACAACAACACGGCTTCAGGAAGGAACGTTCCTGCGTCACCCAACTGCTCGAGCTGACAGAAGAACTATCCGAGAAACTAGACCAGGGCACGGACACCGACGTCGTAGTGATGGACTTTGCGAAGGCTTTTGACAAAGTCAACCACAGCCACCTTGTACACAAACTTCAACACTACGGAATCAGAGGTGAAACCAACCGATGGATCGGCAACTTCTTGGGCAACCGACGTCAGTCAGTAGTGGTGGACGGATCACGCTCGGAACCAGAAGCAGTTAGATCAGGCGTCCCCCAAGGTTCTGTGCTGGGACCCTGCCTGTTTCTCGTGTACATCAACGACCTCCCAAACAGGGTCCAATCCAGCACATGCCTGTTCGCTGACGACACCATCATCTACAGACACATTTTAAGCGTAGCAGACCAGCAAGCCCTCCAGAAAGACTTGAAGCGCTAGAATAGGGGGAGAGGGAATGGGACATGGCCTTCCACCCAGACAAATGCACAGTCATGCATGCATGTGACCCACAAAAGAGATACACCCACTGCTGGATACCAACTCCACAACCAGGCTCTTCAGAGCAGCAACAACACGAAGTATCTCGGAGTGACCCTGCAAAACGACCGCAAATGGAATAGGCACATCAACAACATAAGCGCCAAAGCCAACAAGACACTGGGCTTCCTGCGAATGAATCTAAAGAACACCGGCAGGAAGGTCAAAGAAATGGCATATAAAGCACTAGTGAGACCAGAGCTGGAATACGCCTCCGCTGTCTGGGACCCACACGCTACCCCAAGATATCCAGGACATAGAGGCCATCAACGTAGAGCGGCCCGCCTCGTCATGAACAACTACAAGCAAACCTCCAGCGTCACCACCATGCTGGAGGAACTAAAATGGCCACCCTTTGAGACGAGGCGGAAAGCGGCACGACTAACCATGTTTTACAACATGAAACATAACACAACGGCTGTAAAGTTCCATCAACTAAAACCCCTCCAAACAAGATCAAGGAGGGGCCACAGCCAACAATTCAACAGGATAGCATGCCGGACGGAACAAAGAAATATGTCATTCCTCCCAAGAACAGTAAGGGACTGGAATTTGCTCCCTCAGGAAATAGTGCAGGTCCCAACGGCAGGTACCTTCAGTAGGAAGGTATCAGCAATTCCGTAAATCCAACTTTCTCCCTCCCCCCCCCCCCCCCCCCCACTCCACCCTTCTTTGCACGCTATGCCATCCTACATTCTCTCAATAAGTTCTTTTTTTTTTTCAGTCGTCTTCACCCCAAACGTGGTTATTACGGAAGAAGACGAGATCAGCAGATCTTTGTATTACCCTGTGTCCTGATGGCTTAACGCATTTGCTAATTGGTGATGTGATCGGTGTATATGCTGTGTTGTATTTTGGCGGTAAATATCTCATTTCTGTGGCGTGGACTCTTCATTCCAAATCCGCTGAGATGGTTCATGTCTCGCACGCATACAGTAAGGTACAGGTGCATGCAGGATTGTAATCTTGTGTTTCATGGAGATGTTTTTGTCCTTCCGTACTGGTGGGACGGTTCTGTGTTTGTCTTTGCTCTCCCTTCAGAGAATTTCTGGTTTGGATCCCGGACTGCTACTGATGGATACCAAGAAAGTGAACTGTTGATCAGATTCTAACTTCTGGGCGGTGGACAGTTGTACTCAGTATTGATGGTGGTCTTGCGACTAGCCATCAAATTAACTTGGTCTTCTCAGTGTTGATTACTGTGCTGTATCTTGCTGATGTGTCAACCAATCGTTCGAGGAAGGGACTGAGGAAGGGGGGGGGGGGGGGGGGGGGGGGAGGGAAGGGGGGGGGGGGGGGGGGGGGGAAGAAAAGGGGGGGGGGGGGGGGGGGGGGGGGGGGGGGGGAGGGGGGGAGGGGAAGGGGAGGGGGGGGGGAGGACGGGGGGGGGAGCCGGGAGCAACTCATGTTCCTAAGTTTCACATTAGCATGTGAAGGGGTGGGGTGGGCTGGGGGTGAGGGTGGCAAGTTCTATTGTAGCATTGTAGAAAGGTACCCGTCTAAACGATCAGGGAACTATATATGTGCGTTTTGTTGACTTTCAAAAATGTTTTGACCCTATGAATAGGAGCATCATGTGGAACGTTTTAAGACGAGCGGGAGTGGGATGGAAAATGTTGAGAACACTGCAAGGTATGTACAGAGCAGTTACAGCGTGTGTAAGGTGTGGTGATGATGAACTGACTGATCATTTTGAATGCCCCAAAGGTGTGAAACAAGGCTGTATTTTTGTCGTCAACATTATTTTCCTTTGTGACTGATGAAATTAGCGATTGAGATCACATCGAAGGGGTAGTATGGTGTGCAACTAACACCTAATGTAATACAGGTTTTGATCCTGTTCTTTGCTGATGATGTGATTATAACCTCCTACTGTGCTTGTGGCCTACAGTCTCAAATTAATATTCTTAAAACTTTTGCTGACAAGTCAGATTTGACAGTAAATCTGAGCAACACAAAAGTGATTGTATTTAGAAAGGGTGGATTCCTTGGAGTGAATGAGCAATGATGGTATGGAAATGAGAGAATCGCTGTGGTGAACAACTACAAATACTTAGGCCTGCACTTTACTACTAAACTGCCTCTAAACCAAACTGTTTCAGCACTTGCTACAAAAGCCAAAGTAAGAACGGGTGAAAATACTGACGTCATTGTGGAAAATAGGATGTATTGATAAGAATGCGCTTTTTTTGAATGCTCAAATATTTCATTTTATACTACGTGATTTCCAGCAGTTCGACGTTCTTGAAAAGGTTAAAATGTTTGCATGGTAAAAAAAAAAAAAAAAAAAAAAAAAAAAAGCGTTAAATCGTGGGATTCAGACTCCAAATAAGATGGTTGTAGGGGACCTTGGGACGATACCCTATATTTATTCATGCAGCTATGAGATGTATGGAGCTTTGACTCAGAGTTGTTGCTTTAACAGGCTATAGATTGCCCAAGAAAGTATAGGAAATAATGGTACACATCTACAGGGAAATGAAAATATGTACGTGGTCTTCCAAAATAAAAGATTTCCTGTGTAAAAATGGATTCGGGCATGTATGGCAAAAAACAAAAATCGGCGATGTTGCTTCTTTTCTTGCTGTCTTTAGACAGCAAAGACTTATGGATCAGTACAAGGAAATTTGGTCATCAGATATTCATTCTAATGAGCTTTTTGAATATTATTGTGGTTTTAAAAATGTGTTTAAGTGTGAGAAATAGATTAGTTATAGGCAAAGAAGATGTTTCGTGATTGATTGTTACATTGAGTCTAAGCAAGGGATTCCCCAATTTCTCAGTCATAAACTTCGCTATAGAAAGGACATCAGTCCAACACAGTTACTCTGTCCTTCGTGTAAAAGTGAAATTGAAACAGGTCATGTTTTATTTAGATATGAAAAGTTTTTCGTAACTGAAGAAAAGATGTGACAGTATCCAAAGAAATAACATTCATGATATAGAAGCGGAAAAAAGACGAGTTTTATGGCTGCAGATGATGAAAAACGCAGTATTACAGTTATCACGTTTTCTGTACAATGCATTTAAAATTCGCAAGGAAAATGTTTGAATATCTTGATTTTGCCTTAAACGGACGTGGTGGGCTTGAAATGAACATTTTTGTGTGTACTTAATAAAATCGAGTTCGAGTTTTGAGTTCTCTCTCTCTCTCTCCTCTCTCCTCTCCGGTCCTCCTCCCTCTCTCTCTCTCTCTCTCGTCTCTCCTCTCGTGCGTCCTCTGTCCTCCTCAGTGTGTCGTCCTTTATACGTGAGTCGTCTCTCTGATCTCTGTATGTGTGTGCGAGTGCGCTACGTGTGTGTTTTTGGTTTTGTAACGTGTGAGTTTGTGTGTTTGTGTGTGTGTGTGTGTGTGGTGTGTGTGTGTGTGTGTGTGTGAATGTGCGCGCACGCGCAACGTGTATCGGTGTGTGTGTGTGTGTGTGTGTGTGTGTGTGTTTGTGTGCGTGTGTGTGGGGCGTGTGTGTGTGTGTGTGCTCGCGCGCACATATGTTTTGCGCGCGCATATGTGTGTGTGTGTGTGTGTGTGTGGTGGTGTTGTGTGTGTGTGTGTGTGTGTGTGTGTGTGTGTGTGTGTGTGTACTATATATAAACAGACTAATATAAATACAGACAAACATATAGATGAATCACAGAATTCTATCTGGGTCTATCTGTCTCTCTGTCTGTCTGTCTCTCTCTCTTCTCTCTCTATCTATCGTGTCGGGTGTCTATCTGTATGAGTGCATTTACGTAAGGTGTGTGTGTGTGTGTGTGTGCGTGCGTGCGTGCGTGCGTGCTTGCGTGCGTCGTGCGTGCGTGCGTGTGTGTGTGTGTGTGTATCTGTGTGGTGTGTGTGTTGGGTGTGTGTGTGTGGTGTGTGTGGGTGTGGAAGGGGGGGGGGGGAGGCACAGACAGCAGACAGACAGAGACAGAGACAGACAGACAAGGACAGACAGACCATATAGATATAGAGACAGACAGGGAGAGTGAAAGAGGTGATCCTCAGGTGGTTCTAACACACAGTTTTCCTTCCATTTACAAAGAAAAAAAGGTCAAATCCGAAAGTCTGCGCCCATCCCATCACTCTTGAATATGACAGCAACCCGTCAAAAACGTGACCTACTTAGAAAAAGAAGAAGAAGAAAGATAAGAGAACTCAGTTTTAGTAACGTGGGTGTACTATTCAAAATCCGCTCACCCGTGAAGTCGTAGGGACTGAAACCCTCATTTTTCTGTGAAGAAAGAAGTCATTTCCACATGAATCACAACACACACACACACACACACACACGACACCCACACACCCACACACACACACAAACACACAACACACACACACACGCACGCGCGCGCACACACACACACACACACACACACACACACACACACACACACAACACACACACACCCCCACACACACACACACACACACAAGGGGACGTTATTAAATTAGTGTATGGGGAACGGTCAAAGTAAATCGAAAAAAGGACGGGGTTGTGGATGGGGCGCATGCAGTGGAATGCGTAAGGGAGAAGGGGAGAAGGAGAACAGGGAAGTGGGGAAAGGAAAAAGAGATATGAGGAAGTGGAGGAGGAAGAGGGGGGGGGTAGGTGCAGGTGGGACAAGGGGGCTGGGGTGGAGAAGGACAGGGGGTGGGAGGTAGTGAAGAGGCGCAGGAGGGTGGGGAAGGGGGGATAAAGAGAGTATATAGAAAGAAAGATAGAAAGAATGGAACAGAGAGGGGAGTGAGGGGGGAGAATTGGGCACATTCAAAGGAGGAAGAGAGGATATTAAAGGTGGAAAACTGTGGAGGGGGGGGGGGAGTGTCAGTGATGGGTCTGCTGCAAGACTTTCAGACTTGATCTTTTCCATATTAAATAGAATGAAAACTGTGCTAGAACCCCCCTGGGGATCACCTCATTCTCTCTCTGTCTTGTCTCTGTCTGGTCTGTCTCTTTGACTGTCGGTCTCTCTGTCTGTCTGTCTGTCTGTCTCTATGTCTATGCCCCCCCCCCCCCCCCCCCCCCCACACCACACACCACAGATAGATAGACATCAGGCAGGTAGATAGATAGATAGATAAGAATAGATAGATAGATTAGATAGATTTAGATAGATAGATAGATTCACACGTGTACAGCCACATACACACACGCCGCGCGCGCTCGTGCGCACGCACACACGCATATACATAGAGATACACACATAAATTCACACACACACACACACACACACACCACACACACACACACACACACACACACACACACATAGGCACACACACACCATAGGCACACACACACACACATACACACACACACACACACACACACACACACACACACACACCACACGCACCCGCGCACGCAGGCGCGCGCGCGCGAGCGCGAGCGCACATGCACTCACAGACACAGAAACATACGTAGACACATACATACACATACATTCACAGAGACATAGACACTCGCACACACACATACATATGTGTTCACGCGCACGCAGCGCGCGCGCGCGCGGCGCGCGCGCACACACACACACACACACACCACACACACGCACGCACGCACAGCACGCACCACGCGCTCACGCACACACACACACACACACACGCACGCACGCACGCACGCGCTCACGCACACACACACACACACACACTCAACACACACACAACACCACACACACACACACACACACCACACACACACACACACACACACACACACACACACACACACCACACACACACGAACGATAGCGCGCACGTGTTGCTGCTGCTGTCTTTTTTTTTTTTTTTTTTTTTTTTTTTTTACCACAAGCCAGTTTCTGTCACTGTTGACTGCAGAAGACTGAAAGAGTTCACAGGAAGGTTATCATAAAGATTAAAAAGCACTTTAAAGGCCCCTGGACGCTGTGATACTCCACGGTTTTCTTTCTCTCTTTCTTTCTTTCTTTCTCTCCTTTTCTCTTCTCTCTCTCCTTTTTTTCAAAGATTTAGCGGTTGGTGACCTTTGGGCCTTTGCGCTCAGTTATATGCCTCAGCAATTATCTGGGTTGCCTCAAAAGGACCCAAAACATGGGCTAAGGTGATGTTTGAGCGTAAAACAATTGTCTCAGTAAAACAGACGGCAAGTCTAAGAGAGAGAGAGAGAGAGAGAGAGAGAGAAGAGAGAGAGAGAGAGAGAGAGAGAGAGAGAGAGAGATTCAGTACGAATACGAATACCAGTATCAATAGGAATGATTCTACACCGGTTCTGTCGGGCTATGTGTAAGAAAAAAAAAAAAAAAAAAGGAAGAGGAACTCCCACCGCTCAGAATATACTCTCACACAAATCTCCCTACCCTCGCCGTCCTTATTTCTATCCTCACCCGTCCCACCAACGACCTGAACTTAAAACAACATAATCAGTGTTTGTATGGACAGTGATCGAACTTACAACCTCACAAATGAGTAGGGCTAATAGACTTTCACATCATAAAAGGGAAGGAAAAGATTAGGTGTGAGAGCAGGCAAGATAAGGTAAGGTAATGTTGCATATA
>JADBJO010009932.1:32500-42500 GCA_016801955.1 Conus betulinus
ACTAGACTCAAACCTGGAATCCCAGGAAAATCTACTCGTGAATATATAACCACCCAATAGGCCACCTTTCCACTCCCACCCCCACCCCACCCAAACCGTCCCTCCCCCTCCCCACCTTCATGTACATACCATAAATCAACTGATCTCAGTGTCTGATCTTGTTTGGAAGACGACAAAATTACCAGGTAATTTCCAACAGCGATGGGCGTATTTTTTTTCGATAATAGGGGTCTATACCCACGCACCTGTGGGAGGTGCGTTTCCCGCAACCCTGATTAACATACCATACAAGCTCGACAACATACACCGCCACCCCCTCCATCCCCTCCCCCCCATCCCCCCCCCCCACCCCACCCCCCACCCCATCCCCCCTTCTTCCATGTCATGTGGACCCGTTGTAACACCTGGTGATTGACGCCGTTTTCGGCTACCAATCACAAGGCTGGTTACTAGGAATTCCTGAATCAGGTGGCCTGACATAGCAGAAAAAAAGGTTGTGTGTGTTTCAAAACTTCCGGCTGGGGGGGAGGGGGGGGGGGGGGGGGGGGCATTACTCTTACCTTCTAAAAAGACCTCGTCTCTGTTTCCGATTCGTTCAGGTTAAAATCCACTTCCTTTTCGATACAAACAAGAAGCTGTCTGTTTGGACTTGAAGTTTAAAAAAAAAAAAGAAAGGTAATCCTTTCTGATTGTGATCAGCCATTCTCGTTCCCATCTCACCCCTCCCCCACCCCACCCCCACCCCACCCCAACAAGTACCAGAAATGGGTAACGGCTTCTGATCGATAAACGAAAGTGTACCACTCCCTTGGTCACGCCCACGCAATTGTCACAACGTTCTACATGGTGCAGTCATGCGGTCGGTTGTCATAACAAAAAAAAAGAAAGAAACAAACAAAACAAAACAAACAAACAAACAAACAAACGAACGAACGAATGAACGAACGGACAAACAAAACAAAACAAACAAACAAAACAAACAACAACAAAAACACACAAAACAAACAACACTAACACAAAACAAACAACACACTAACACACACAAACAAACAACACTAACACAAAAAAACAAAACAAACAAACAAACAAAACAAGCAAACAAGCAAACAAAACCAACAAACAAACAAAAACGACGAACGAACAAACGAACAAATAACAAATCAAAAAAGGAGTCTACTGCTAGCTGTGTACAAAACTAGACGGATGTTATTTGGAAGAAACAGGAGGGGGAGGTGGGAGAGGAAGGGGGGGGGGGGGGGGGGGGGGGGGGGGGGGGGGGGGGGGGGGGGCGGGTGAGGGAGAGAGCGGGTCTATGTGGACGACGGAGAGGGTGGTAAGGAGCAGAATGGGATGGGGATGGGGGGGGGGGTGGGGGGGGGGGGGGGGGAAGGTGTTGGGTTCCCGGCGGGCGAAGGAGGAGGAGGGAGGACTTGTGTGTGAGTGTTCTTGTTGTTGTTTCTTCAGTTTAACGTCCTTCCACTGATATCAGACAATATGATGTGTGTGTGTGTGTGTGTGTGTGTGTGTGTGTGTGTGTGTGTGTGTGTGTGTGTGTGTGTGTTTGCATGTGTGTGTGTGTGTGTGTGTGTGTGTGTGTGTGTGTGTGTGTGTGTTTGCGTGCGTGCAGGCGTTTCTGTGCGTATGCGTGTGTGCATGTGCATGTGTGTGTATGTGGGTGCATGCATGCGTACGCAGGCGCACGCGCGCGCGCGCGCGTGTATGTGTAATGAATACGAAATAAAATCTGAAAGCTTTATGGTTCATGCTGTAAAAGAATGCAAGGGAGGTCAGAATGTGTCTACAGCGAGAGTAGTCGGCCCTGGTGTATGACAATAGCTTAAAACAAAGTCGGTCAAGTCACATCGACGAGGCTGGCACTATCAACTGGCTTAAACAATCTTGATTTCAATCTCACAAGAATGAAATGCACCCTTCTTTCCTCCCTACCACTCCCATCTACCCCTTCTCTCTCTCCCCCACCACGCCCTTCCTTTTGTTGACCAAACATTTTTAGTCTGTAGGTGTGAACTGGTATTGGACAGCAAAAAAAAAAAAAAAAAAAAGAAAGAAAAGAGTATACTTGGTAAACAAGTCCTTCACCTATAAGATTTTGCGTGAAAGATATGCATCTACTCTAAACACTTTGATTTGTTTCTCTGTTTTGCTGTTGTCGAACGTCTGACGTACACCACAAGTTGAGCATTCTCTCTCTCTCTCTCTCAACATTACATACTACATTTACTACCCCACCCTCTTTCACAGTGAAAAAATGTTTTTTCCCTCGAAATGTGCCCCAGGTTATCAGGTTGAATCGTCTCTCTCTCTCGTTGCTGTTGGTTTGATTGTTGTTTTTGTAGTACTTGTGGTTGTTCTTTCTTTGAGTGATCACCTACAAAATAACCGGTTTGTGTGTGTTCTGTTTCGTAGATGCACGAGTATTTTTTCCCCATTGCAAACGGTAGAGGGGACTGAAGAAGGCATGTAATGTGATGTGTGTGTGAGAGAGAGAGAGAGAACTTTCCACTGATGCATGCGCCTGAAGCATATCAACATCGGGGGAAAAAAGCCCAAACACACATTGAGCATATCTTCAAGCTTCGTACATGCCAAAACACATACAGAGCACACCCTCAAGTCAATTATGCAAATATAGAAGACCTTCTCTCTGGTGGGGGGGGGGGGGGGGGGGGGGGGGGGTTTACCCCCACTACTTTTTTCCTTCGACATCTACTACTTTTTCATCACACGTAAAACCTGGATATGGCCCCTTTTAGTGGACTGAACTTTAAACAACCTGGAATTTACTGAATTGAAATTATTTGTAATTCCCACCATGCAGGCCTTTTGAAAAAAAAAAATTAAATGTTTAACTGATAAATATGCCACTAAAAACATTTTGTTTAGAGAACATCACATATATATATTGATGAACAATTAAGTAGTGGGGGGAAAACAAGTGCAGGTTAACAATTCTTCCATCATTATAGTAATGACTTGACAAAGATTTGAAATTGAGAGGAAAGAAAAAAAACATTGAAGACGAAGTAAATGGGAAAATGTATATCATAATTATGAAAACCCTTCTGTAGCTGCATAGGAAACTATCGCAATCCCTCTCGAAAGCAGATCTGTATGTATCGCCTGCTCCGATGATGAAACTATCGCAATCCCTCTCGAAAGCAGATTGTATCGCCTGCTCCGCCCTCTCGAAAGCAGATTGTATCGCCTGCTCCGAGACCTTTCGTCTGCTCCGTATCGCCTGCTCCGAGGCCTTTCGTCTGCTCCGAGGCCTTTCGTCCGCTGGAACGGACTCATCAGGGAGACACGGCTGATTGTGCCCGTTCTCTTGGCGTCAGATAGAGACACACCACAGTCCATAATTCTGTGGTGTTCCGACCGGCAAGGGTTCGAAAAAAGAATCCAACAGCACCCCCAAAGCAGCCAGCGAAAGGTGGTAGAATTAAACAAAACGAAAGTGTGGAGAGGAAAAAAAAAGTTGTTGAAAACTAAAAAAACATTACGCAAACAGTATAAAATGTAAAGGACAATCTTTGAGCCTATGCTTGAGGATCCATTTAAGGATACAAGGGAGATCAAAAGATATGGAACAGTGTGAGTGGTCAGCTCTGCTGCTCAATAACCCAAGCATTGTCAGCGGCTAAGAATTGTGCATAATAACCTTTCCTTGGATCTCCTAAGAGATGCAATCACCCACCGATTGACCAAACAATATACTGCTGAACAATTAAGTAGTGGGGGAAAACAAGTGCAGGTTAACAATTCTTCCATCATTATAGTAATGACTTGACAAAGATTTGAAATTGAGAGGAAAGAAAAAAAAAATTGAAGACGAAGTAAATGGGAAAATGTATATCATAAATATGAAAACCCTTCACTAGCTGCATGAGGAAACTATCGCAATCCCTCTCTCGTGTGTGTGTGTGTGTGTGTGTGTGTGTGTGTGTGTGTGTATGTGTGTGTATGTGGTGTGTGTGTGTGTGTGTGTGTGTGTGTGTGTATGAGTATGTATGTATGTCTACTGCATGCATAGAATTTGGTATAAACTGACAACAATAGGATTGTCCCTGTTTTGTATAGTTTTAATGGTGATGTCTCATCCAATACAACGTGAGATCTCTAGCTAGAGACGCCGGTTTTTACATCGACAATAAATCCTTCGAAGAATACAAAAAAAAAAACGTATTTTGCCATCGCACACTCGCACACACTTCAAACATTTCTAACTTGTTGTCATGAAGTTGGGTTAACCAGATTTTTTTTTTTGGAAGTAAGGATATGAGCGTGTGTTCTGACCCATTCTCACGCATAAAGACTCGGGGCCATCACTCTTATGGATTCAAGTCGCCCAAGCCATTCACGCAGAGAAGAACTGAAGCAAATAACATTGCCCAGAAACTACAGAAAAAGAAAGATAAGTAATTTACCTGAGGGCTTCTGTCTCCTCAAACAAATATCTGGAAAAAAGAATGAAGGACAGATGAGGAGCCCAAAGAGGCCCAGTGGGTTTGCTAACGAAAACGAAATAAAGCAGATACAGCATAGTAGACATTACCTGTCGCTGTAATCGTCGTCAACATTCAACAACCGTTACCTTTGAGCAGCTTCATGCTTACTGTCAAGTTTTCAGCGTCTGTCTCGTTACAGTCGAGTTCACAACCACTCACACACTTACACTTATAAGAACACGTGCATTACGTTACTGTCATTTTTCTAACAAAATCAACTTCAAACTCTCTTCTGCTTGTTCAAGTTTTTCGAAACGTTAAGAGTTGTTCAGCCTACTACGAACATGAACCAAATCTAAGTTTGTGACATTTATAATTTTCAGTACAAAATTGGAGTCACCTATAACAAGACATTATTTACATTAAAAAACATTCACTTTCGCACATGGCACTTGTTATTGAGAGGGACCCGTGGTTGGAGCGTTTTCCCCGTGGAGCTGACACTCGCGGGTCCAAATCGTTCACAGGGTCACTTTTTTTTTTTTTCGGCTTGGACACTCTCCCTGTCCACTCATCAGTAAAAAGGTACCTTTATTCAAGTCACGGAAGAAAACAAAAAAAACACCCCGAAGGTGGGGGGTGGGGGGGGGGGGGGGGGGGGGGGGGGACCCAGAGAAGAGAAGCACTGTCTTCACCTGCCTTTAGAGCAGTCCTGTACCACCCTTGCAGGCCTGCGCTGTGTTGACGATGGGTACAGGCACGCGCAGGACACTCCATTAAGGTATCAAGGGACATAACTGCTCCTGAACAGAGGTAAATCAGACTACAGGATGCAACTCATAACAGCCTTAAAGTAGCATCCCCATTGGTGTACCAGCCCGTATTTCATGACTGCAGAGCCCACCGGCAAAAAACACCACCCTCCAGCTGTCGAACACACCCCACAGACCCAACCACCCCTGCCCACGGACAGATGAAGACAGTTAAAGGTTAAAGGTGGCGGTACGAGAGGGATGGGCCTCGCCCTTCTTTATGCTATGCCCCTGACACGATGAACCTCTGATAGTACACTACAGCCATTCGGCAATGGGACTTGACGAACTAAACTAATTTTACAAGTACGTTGAACGATCTTTTCTAATGACTCTTTAGGCAATATGATGTCCCATTGTAACGGCGTGACGCCTGTCTACTCTAACACCCACTCCAAGTGAGAGAAAATAGGAGGAAGGGGGCCCCACTAGTAAACAAATGAAAAGAAAAAGAAAACTTTAAAAAAAGAAAGAAACTAAGAAAAAAGAAAAAAAGACGTGGCGAAATTGGAGGTTGAGGGAGGGAAAAAAAATCATCCCACTTCCCTCCCCATCTTACGTATATCCTATATAGTAGAAGAACGGATTTGTTCCTAAATATTTTGAACTCCGCAGGCATTCAGCTGTTTTGTGTGTAATATAAATAAAACGCTGATATTGGCAGATCACTATTTTTTCATATGATTCTAGAATACCAGTAGACAGTTTTGAAAAAAGAAAATCCACTCATATAAAATTGTCTTTTTTCCAGGATGTTCTAATGCCTATGTGTTTGATAGTAGCTACTGTTTATAGGCATCTGTTTTCTTTTGTTTTGTTTTGTTTTGTGGGTGTCGTTGTCTTTTTTATTCTTAAAAAAAAATGAAATCGCTATCAATTTAACAATGGAATGAATAGCGAGAATTAACCCCTTGACTGCCATAAATGGGACAGAGGATTCAGATCAAATGTCAGAAGCTGTTTTGTCCTCTTTTACCTGGGATTGGATACATTTTCTCATCTGAGAGAATGACACCTTTTAGTATTAAAAGAAAAAAAAAAAAGTATAGTCAGTCACGTTCATGATATACACACAACAATCTGCACTGAGTTATTTAGCAAATAAGGGGTTAAAGAACAAATTAATGAACCACAAATGTGTAGAGGAGTGTGTGTGTGTGTGTGTGTGTGTGTGTGTGTGTGTGTGTGTGTGTGTGTGTGTGTGTTCTTTCTCTTAATAGAGAGAGAAGAGACAGACAGGCAGACAGACAGACAGACAGACAGAGGACCGTAACTATATGAGCCGGCATGTAACAAGCGGGAGTGGCATTCAAACACCTAAGTGTGTGCGCACCACGACGGTTCACATCACTTCATCAGAAGGATCACAACACAACACACCCAGCTTACCGCATGGTTGAACACACTGACAAACCACAGGGAAGCATCTCTGATCCGAAATGTATTTACTGTCACCTTACCAGGGTGTTCTGAAAAATCCTCCAACGCGAGGACTTGTTCCCACGTCGACGTGTCATGGTTAATTACAGTTCCGATGTGTGCATGATAATCAGTCAAGAAGTGTCCAGAATGTTCACGTATCGTTATTTCTTTGCTATAGGCTCCATATTGAAAAACCATTCACATATGTCGGCTAAACGGTCGTGGAAGGTGGGATGGGGGTGGAGAAGGGAGACTGTCTGCGCGCGCGTGCGCGCGAGTGAGAGAGAGAGAGAGAGAGAGAGAGAGAGAGAGAGAGAGAGAGAGAGAGAGACAGACAGACAGACAGACAGACAGACAGACAGACAGACAGACAGACAGACAGAAGGGGTGTGGTAGGATGGGAGTGACAGAAATGACGGTGGCATCCATTTTGTGGCATGGTAGACTGCACGCCAAAAGTGTGCGGCTTCTGTAGGTCGTGGTTTCGAATCCCATCAGAGTCATGTGGGTTTTTCTGCCCCGACCGGCTCCTACCCAGAGTTGAGTTTTGCTGCGGACTCAGTTGGAAAAACTGGGACCACACAGTCGAGTTTTCATCCACTTATGGATGCGTTTCTGAGAGTGTTGCTCAAATTTCCTGACCAACACTGCAGGTGCCTGTATCTCTGGGCCTGGTTGACGCCGGGATATATTATGAAAGGAAGCGTAGAGTACAGCCCTGTCATGTAGTCTCAGACCGAAATGGAAATCCGTAGCATCATCTTAATCATCCTCATTCTCATCGATCAGCAAAAAAAAAAAAGTCTCAATTCTGTGGCCCTTCATGCCCTGCTCTCATGGTGACCTCATTTCGATGTCCTCTCCACGTCTGTGGCCTTGGTTTGGTTCCGTCGGGGTCACCGGTATCGGCGGGTCCATGGGGGCTGTCGTTGGACGGACGTGGTGGCGCCCTCCGGAGGGGAGAGCTCACTCACGCCGGCTCCGCGACTAAGCAATTATTGTCGTCAGTAGGGGCCTTAGTAGGTGGTGTCCTGCGTATGTTAGATCAGAACAGGCGCCACTGAACACCACCGAAGTGACTCGGCAGCAGTGCAGTGTCTCCTCCGGTGGGTTGCCTCTTGACGACTTGACATTGACTGCTCCCTTGGATTGCCGGTGCATATATATATTTCTTTTTTTAAGATTTCATTCAGTCAGTTTTCTCTTTCGTCTTCTTATTTCCATCGTTTGTTCGTTCGCCCCCCCCCCCCCCCTCTCTCTCTCTCTCTCTCTCTTTCTCTCTCTCTCATTTATCATTTCTTTCTTTCTTTGTTTCTTTTGTTTCTTCCTCTCTTTCTACGCCTTCTTCGCCTTTTTCCTTCCTTCCCTCTTTTCTTTACTTGTTTTCAGGTTTTTTTTTCCTAAAAAAAAAAAAAAAAAAAAAAAAAGCTTTCATTGTTGATTTCTTTCTTCTGTTTTCTTTCGCTGCTTCCATTTTGTTCTTCTTTCCTTTTTTTCCCCATTTCTTATTTTCCTTCAGTTCTTCTTTTGTTTCCTTTTTCTGCCTTTTTTTTTCTTTTTTTTTTTTTTTTTTTTTGCTTTCCTGCCCTAGGCGTCCTTCTTGTTATAGAAATGGTCGCAATGTATGTACACTGACATACTTTTCTACATCCTATGCGGGTGTCGATGCGTTGCAGCTTGGATAATCCATCATTTTCATGTTCGGTACTGCCTAAAGAATAATGTATTTCTCTCTCTCTCTCTCTCTCTCTCTCTCTCTCTCTCTCTCTCTCTCTCTCTCTCTCTCTCTCTCTCTCTCTCTGTGTGCGTGTATGTGTGTGTGTGTGTGTGTGTGTGTGTGTGTGTGTGTGTGTGTGTGTGTTGTGTGTTTTTTCGCGCGCGCGCGCACGCGCGTGCACGAGCGCGCTAAACAAAGAAATGCCGGGGGGAGGGTAAACAAGTACTGTCAAATTCCTCTGTTTTTATGGTTATGATTTGACCACGATTTGATCCCCCCCCCCCCCCCCCCCAAAAAAAAAAAAAAAAAAAATGGGAGAGGGGGTTGTGGTGATAAGGGTTTGGAGAGCAGACTAAGATACACCGATAAACCTTAAACATCATTACAAGCGACTGATGCCGCGTGAGAAGCATGGTACTTTGTGTTATGTTTAAAAAAAAAAAAAAAACATCCGGTAGCCTGCCTGGTGTGTAATTTCGTCTCCCGAGGGAAACTCTTCAGCACAACTCGGTTGCCTTCATCTTCCCGACGAAGCTCTGTCTCAAAACAATAACTATACAATACTTTTTTTTTTTTTTCTTTTCTTTCCGTAGAGTGTCCACAATTATCAAGTTGATTATTCTGACACTTTCGTGTGTATGACCGTTTTTTTTTTCTTTTATCCCGCCATTAAGGCAGCCATACTCCAACTTCGGGGAAGGTGCATGCTATGTGTAACGGCCATCCATACCAACGGCCAAACTGGCCTTCTCTTCCGAAAGTTGGTGATGGGATTTTACGTGTGAGCAAGATGTTATACATGCGTTCACACACGGAACCTCGGTTTATAGTCTCATTCGAGGGAATGGAGTCAGAACCAATATGTTAACTCCGAGGTAAAAATCTCCATGTACCGAAACGGCCCGGCGGAGATGCGAACCCGCAACCCCAAGATTACGAGTCCGATACTCTACCAACTGAGCTATTCCGGCCCCACAGTGTTACGCAATGAAACGTGCATTTGTTTGTTTGATTTTCAGGTCAACGCAGTACAGTCTAATTTCATTCAATACGGTGCTCTACAATACTACGAGAAGCAACACAAAAGCTTCAATACAGTGTTTCGCAAAATCCGTGCCCTGTAAGTCCACGCGAAAGAAGACGCTGGAAGCCGATGCCACACGAGGAAAAGCCATTCAATGCAATGAAATTCAGTGCAACTTTCGGCAGTAATTGTGATTCCACGGAACATGGCCTCTAGCCTTTCTAACTGAATAAGTGACATCTATCCTTTGCATCAGCGGTAAATCAAATCTGAATCATAAATCTGCTAATCCTTCTATATAGTTGCTCGGTACAGCAGCACTTTAAATATCTATTCATGTAAAAAAAAAAAAAATGGCAAAAATGTCCGACTTTCAGGCCAGGACAACCCATTTTCTTTTCTTTTCTCTTCATTCTTTTCTTTCTTTTTCTTTTTCTTTTTCTTTTTTTTTTTTTTCTTCCTTATTTTTCTGAATTGTCCAACATTCATGCCAGGATCACTGATTTTTTGTTTCTTTTCTCTTCTTTCTTTCTCCTTCTTTTTCTTTTTCTTTCCCCCC
>JADBJO010009932.1:52500-55000 GCA_016801955.1 Conus betulinus
AACGTCGGGCATCATCCGTCGCCCATAATGAACATACCTACAAATTTTCAGAAAGATCGGCCAAGTACTTTCTGAGATATTCCATAAAGAAGAAAAAAACCGTTACATGCCGTTACAGCCATTAGTAACAGCTATAACGGTAAACTAAAACATCGGGCATTGTCCGTGACCCATAATGAACACACCTGCTAATTTTCACAAAAGATCGGCCAAGTACTCTCTGAGATATTCCATGAAGAAGGAAAGCTGTTACATGCCGTTACAGCCATTAGTAACAGATATAACGGTAAACTAAAACATCGGGCATATCCGTGACCAATAATGAAATACACCTACAAATTTTCAGAGAGATTGGCCCAGTAGTTTTGTCTGGAGCGAGTGGAACACATTTTGACCACGGACGGACAGACACACACACAGACAGCATTTTCTTCGTTCCCATTCTAAAGTACTTCCTGTTCTATAAGAACTGGGAGTAAAAAAAAACATCAGTAGACAAGTCAGGAGAAAAGTTTGCCGTCCTGCTGTTCAGATCGCCACACTGTACTATATGAATGTCACCTAGTGAGCACAAGCAGTCAGCCAAACATTCTTCCAAGATGGAAATACCATTATCATCATTAAAAGAATTATAGAAAGGAGAACCTGCAGGCTGAATACATGTACAAACCAAGGCAATATTTCTCTATGTACTAAAAAAGCGATTTTACCATTAAAAAGACGCACACGTTAGAGCAATGAACTTCTACATATGATATGAAGAGAACAAATTCTTGTTTTATCAAACAAACGAGTCCTACAGATCGTCTCCCCTGATGACAGTTTTACAGCAGGTTTGAAAAGACTCTATATACTCAACAAACATGTCCATGCTAAAAGTTGCAACGAACGTTTCTCCAAAGCATATAAAAATCCAAACCACAGGCACAGCAAACAAATGCATTGTCAAAAGCCTTTGAGAGTAAACCATTCACATTCCAAGAAAGAAGCTTGATTACTTTATTATTACATACAGGTACATTCAGAGCCCGGTTGTCAATAACCACGATCAAGTGGTCCGTTTTCCATACATGCATTAATATCGCCATCCACATCATCATATATAGAAAAATCACCATTCAAACGGCTATCACTCAAACTGTCATACGAATTCAAGCATGTAACAGTGTCATCGCTCACACACCGTCCACAAGAGAGAGAGAGAGAGAGAGAGAGAGAGAGAGAGAGAGAGAGAGAGAGAGAGAGAGAGAGAGGAGAGAGAGAGAGAGATTGATTGATTGATTGATAATTTTTTTATTCTCAAGAGTAACAGATAAACAAAACGTTTTTTTTTTTTCATCTGGCATTTATCCCTTCAGGGACTATGAATACTACCACCTGAACACTTTTCTACAATATAAATTGATTACACCAACACAGTGATGATTCACGCGCACACACACACACACACACACACATACACATTCGCGCACGCGCGCGCACACGCACGCACATTTGCGCGCGCGCGCGCACACACACACAAACACACACACGAGCACACCCCACACACACACACACACAGCGGAAAGAGCCTATAAGAAGCATTTTTACCCCAGCAGTGTCATCAGTATGTCCCGTGGAGGAATGAACAGGGATTCGTGAGGCAGTCATGTTCAAGCACGCAATCATTTATTCCTATGCAACATTCTTGTTCTTACATGATTCGGATTTCAAGCCAGTGGGGAACAGGAGTTATATTGTTGTCGTGGAGAGAGAGAGAGAGAGAGAGAGAGAGAGAGAGAGAGAGAGAGAGAGAGAGACAGAGACAGAGACAGAGACAGAGAGAGACAGAGTCGTTTGCCATGTAACTGTACACATTAAAGCACACACACACACACACACACACACACACACACACACACACACACACACACACACACACACACACACACACATATAAGCATTTACACACACGCGCGCGCGCGCGCTCGCTTTCGCGGGCGTGCGCGCGCGCACACACACACACACACACACACACACACACACACGCACACACACACACATACACACACGCACGCACACACGCACGCACACACACACACACACACACACACACACACACACACACACACACACACACACACACACACACACACGTGCGCACGCGCGCGCGCGCGCGCGAGCCCCCCCCCCCCCCCCCCCCCCACACACACACACACACACACACTCATTCATTCATTCATCTCGTCTGTATACGATACAGCGAAAAATAAACACCATTTGCACATCGCACGCCCTGGACATGAAATGCTGATGCCAACTGGACACTTTTGAATTACATTTCAGGCACTCTCACCTCTATAACAACATAAAAGAAATAACCTTTTTTTTTCATTGTCTTTTTTATTTTATTTATGTTTTGTTTTTCGTTTTTTTCTTTCTTTTTTTTTTTTCTTTTTTTCTTTTTCTTTTTTTTTTTTTTTTTTTTTTTTTTTTTTTGAGAACCTGAGAACTAACCTCA
>JADBJO010009932.1:60000-62500 GCA_016801955.1 Conus betulinus
GGCACGGGAACACAAGTGCCTGGCGGAAACTTCGAACTGCAAAATTGTGCAGGACTCATTTTCTTCAACTCTCACCCCCTCATAGTACTAGTCCAAAACCAGAATCGGTCTCAGAATACGTGCTGGGGCAACCAAGGCAACACTAAAAAATCCCAGCTGACGTCTTCATTTAGAATGCATCGTGCTCGTGTGAAGATTGCGTTTGGGTTTTATCAACACTGATGCTGCTTTAGCTGTGAATAAAGTGAGGCGGGATCACCAGCTGCCGTGGCGAAGTGGTAAGCGTCGCGGACTCCCGACTGGGAAGTCGTGGGGTTCGAGTCCCATCAGAGTCATTTATTAGCGGGATTTTATCCACCCTGACCAGTTCCTACCCAGAGTTGAGGTTGTCATGGGCTCTACCGGGAAGACCGGGACGATACAGTCGAGTTTCGTCCACTTAATGGATGCGTCTCTGAGAATATTGCTCAAATTTCCTCACCAACACTGCAGGTGCCTGTATCTCTCGGGCCTGGTTGACGCCTGGATATGTTTATAAAAGTAAGCGTCGAGTACACAGCCCTTTTCATGCGGTAGCAGACCAGAATGCATCATCTTTGTCATCCTCATTCTCATCGATCAACATTTTAAAGAACATGTCTCAAATTCTGGGGCCCTTCTTGCCCTTCTCTCAAAGTGACCTCAGTTTGATTGCATCTGCACATCTGTGGTCATGGTTTGATTCTGACGAGGTCATTGATGTCGGCAAATTCGTGGGGACTGTCGCCAGACGGACGTGGTTGTGCCCTCCGGAGGGAGAGCTCACTCGTGTAGGCTCCACGACTAAGCAAAATGTTGTCGTCAGTAGGGGGCTTAGTAGGTTGTGTCCTGCGTATGTTGGATCAAGACAGGCACCACTGAACAGCAACGACGTGACTCAACAGCAGTGCAGTGTCTCTTCTGTTGGGTTGCCTCATGTCGACTTGACATTGACTGCTCCCTGTAGATTGCCGGGGCCGAGGTTGTTGCGGCGGGCAGGGCACGGCTGTAAGCTGTGGACGAGGGGCTGGCATGAACGGCGCGGGGTGTAATACTATTGAGGTTCACAGAAGATGGGACAGACGAAAAAAAAAAAAAAAGAATAAGAGAAAAAAGAAATGAGGCGGGTCAGTGTCTTTTCGGGTCGTTAGGAGCAGAATAGGGCATCAGTAGCCTCGGCTATGGAAGTCCCGTTTTCACTCGCGTTTGTTAGTTTTTCTTGTTTGTTTGTTTGGTTGTCTGTTTGTCTGGTTGTCCATCTGTCTGTCTGTCTGTCTGCAAGATTACGTAGAAACTACAGAACTTATTTGAGTGGATACCCGATGGGAAGATGGAATGGTCTGATGACAAAGGATCCTTTTTTTTTTTTTTTTAAGTGTCTTTAACATTGTGAAGTGAGATGTTTAGGGACCTTTTCGTTACATATTTCCACAAATAATGCATGGATTTCGATACGAATATCCCCCTCCCCCTGCCCTTCACGCGCCCCTCCCCTCCCATCCCTGCACCTTATAAAACAAGCATATAGATACCCCACCAACATGCAAGATCTGGAGCTCGGATCAGAATGACGGCTCGGATCCATAGAACAAAATAAGAGTCATGATGGGCTGGGGCGACGAGGAGGAGGGGGGAAAGAGGGAGGGGAGGTGGGAGACGGAGGGTGAAAGGGAGGGGTGTTATTTCTTCAGTCACCACACGGTGCCAACGCCGAGCAAGAGATTTAAAAGAAGAATGACCGTTCCGCCGAACGAAAGAGACGAACACATTACAAAAAAACAAAACAAAACACGACGCGTTTCGACCTTTTTGGTTTTCTTCAGGCAAGACAAACAATCTTCAAGGCAATGAAAACGAAGAACGAACAATCACATATCTCCTCAACATGGGCGCCGAATGCATGTGGAACGAGAAAGAGACTGGTGAGAGTCACAGCCATTTTGCGTCCATTTGAGGAGAGAAGCGACTTATTTCTACGTTTTCATTGTCTTGAATGATGTTTGTCTTATCTCAAGAAGACCAACAGAGGTTGAAACGCGTTGTGTTTTGTCTCGGAATTTTGCTCGTCTCTATCGATCGACGGAACGGTTAATCTTCTTTTAAGTTTCTTTCTCAGTGCTGGTACCGTCTGGTGAATGTATAAATAACACACACCCCCCTCCCTCTTCCCTCCCCTCTCCCATCCCCCCCCCCCGTCCCCCCCCCTCCCCCCCCCCCCTTCCCCCCCCCCCCCCCCCCCTGAACTTCTCATCGGCGAAACTACGTCTGCGTGATGGGGAGTGGTGAATGTCGAATAACATTCCCCCCCCCTGTCCCCTAAACCCCCCCCCCCCCCCACCTCCCCTCTCTATCATCGGCGAAAAGTAAGTAAACTTTTCCTAGTTTGTTTTAATGCTGTCACCTCGCTTTGGTACCAACACGGGGAAAAATAATGCATGGCGATGCCAATGACATAGCATTAAAAAACAGAAGATGATTCTCT
>JADBJO010009932.1:67500-70000 GCA_016801955.1 Conus betulinus
TTCTGTTCTCATATGGCACCGTGAGCTCGATCATGATCAGCTGCTTGGTTGACTGAGAGTGTAATACTATGTCTGGTCTCATGCCACTCTTGCTGATAATCTCTCTGGGTGACTATCCATTCTGGGAGGTCTGCTGTGCACTCCCAGTCATGCCCCGTCCAGCAGACTCTGCCTGCATGTTCCGAGTGGCACTGTTGTTCTTGGCCATGATTCGCTGCCTCCTGCCGTGAAGAATGTTGCGGGTGCTTTTGGAGTCTGATTTTCCCTTTTGTGGTGTTGGTACTAGCCCCAGACTACTTGTACAATCTCTTTGAGCACTTGGTTGTGCCTCCATGTGTACCTTCCTTGAGCCAGGGCTACTTTACATGAGCTAGGACATGCTCCACTGTTTGTTTTTCATGGCAAAGGGGGCATGAAGGATCGTCTGTTTTTCCCACTTCACCAGGTTTGCATTTGAAGGCAGAAGGTCATATGCAGATCTGAGAATGAAGCTGATCCTGAGAGGGGCCATGTGCCAAATGTCATTCCAAGTGAGACTTCTTTGGAGTGCATTCTCCCACGTTGTCCATTGCCCTTGCTGGCTCTGCTGGACTGCTTTTTGGAGTCTTTGTTGGTCTTCTTCTTTTCTCATCTCCTGAATCATCATGTCTCTTTTGGCTTTTCCTTTGGCCTTTGACCACCATTCAGTTTTGGTCACCCCAGTCCTTGTCTGTTGGTCTGTGTGTGTCCTGTTATTTTATTTCTCTGATCTTGAGACTTTCTTTTGCAGAATCCATCGCCTCTTGAACTTTCCATTTTCTGCCTGTCTTCAGCTGGGGCTTGATTGCTTCAACCACCTTGTCTCCTGAGTCCTCCAGCATGCTTTGAAGTCTGATCTTCCCTGCTTTATATTCCTCCAGGATGGATTTCAGTGGTAGTTTCAGCTTTGCTTGGCGACAGTATAGCGCTATGTCAGTCAGACAGGGTGGGACACCAAGCCATTCCTTGTGAACTTGTTGATTTTGGATTCCATTGCCTCCACTATGCTGGTGCAGATGTCGTATATCATCAGAGGCCATAGGAGCTTTGGTATCAGCATGAACTGCAGACACCAGACCTTGTATTTGCCAGGGAGCCCACACTGGTCAATGGTCTCCAAGCCTTCTTCCGACATCTGTTGGTTTCTTTTGCTCTTCGTGTGTCTTTCAGCGTATCATCATACCATCTTCCAAGGCTCTTGACTGGCTCTTCTGTTACTGTTGGAATGGTCTGGTTGGCAACACTGTGGATGAAATCACTGTAGTGTCATCCATGAAGGCCTTGAGAGGGGGCATCTTGTATCCATCGCCAAGGTCTGTTTGTCTTGCGTTGCTTGTTGCTGCTTTCAAGATGACTTCCATTGCCAACACGAACAGTATTGGGGAAATGGCACAGCCCATTGCAATGCCCACTTCCAAGTTGATCCAATCTGTTGTGTACTCCTTGGTAGAGAACCGCATTGAGAAGCCATTGAAGTACTTCTTGAGCATGTCGCGGATGTTCTTTGGCACATGGTACATCTTAAGAGCCAACTGTATCATCTCATGGGGTACAGATCCATATGCGTTTGCCAGGTCGAGCCACACTACGTCCAGGTCTCTCTTTTCTGTTTTTGCTCTTTGGATTGCGTTCCAGATCATTGTGGCGTGTTCTACACAGCCAGCCACGCCTGGAATGCCACCTTTCTGGACTGACACATCCAAGTACTTGTTTTAGAAGAAGATTTTCCCTGTGCTGTATTGCACTGTACTGTTATGTTCAGTATTGCACTGCATTGTTTATGTTCTGTGCTGTACTGTGCTGCAACTGTTCTATACAGTGATGCACTGTGATGCACTGCGCTGTATTGTTCTGTTCTGTACTGTGCCGCTCTCTATTTTTTTTTGTTCTGACCTGTAATGCACTCTGTTGTCTTATACTATACGGCACTCTTGTATATGTAACTGTTTTGTGCTGTACTGCATTACATTGTTCTGTACAGCATTTACATGTTCTGTTTCTACGGGTTTTTGTTCGTGTAAAATACGGGCTGCTCATTTGGCGAAAATATAACACGTCAGAGAGTATTAATTAGTATCATTGCCTTATTTAATCATTATTATTATTGTTGTTGTTATTGTGTGTTTATCATTATTACTATGATTATCATTATCATCATTATCATCATCATCATTGTTGTTGTTGTTGTTGCTACTATTAATATCATATATTTGTTGTTTGAGTTTGTTTTTTTGTTTTTTGTTTTTTTTTGAACGAGGGCGGGGTTCATCTTCATATGGTTTCCTTGGAAGCGGACAATCATAGGACGGGGCTTGAAGCCACACTAGAATCGTAACTTGAGCTGCAACGTTTGTCGACAACAAACGCAAAATCGCACTATTGTCTAACGTTGGGTATTCCTCTCTGATGGGCGACAGTTCGTTTAGCTTGCAAACATCGCACCGTTCTCAGCTTTCGAATGGCTCTGTACTTCCTGTATGCT
>JADBJO010009932.1:75000-77943 GCA_016801955.1 Conus betulinus
GAGAGGGAGATTTAGAGGATGAGAGAGAGGAGAGGTGAGAGGGGAGAGGAGAGAGAGAAGAGAGACGAGAGGAGCGAGAGAGAGAGATCTTATTTCAGAATCGGTCGTAGGTCCCCAAAGGGATGAAGCGATACTACAGTCAAGCGATTCGTACATAACAGCAAGAGAAGCACGACAATAGAAACGCTTGAAAATTTATTAAAAGATCTCTTAGATTTGTCCTCTTGTGAATTAACCCAAATTATGGAAAAGTATTTACATAGGCAGAAATTTAGTAGGAATATGGTACTTTACCATGTGGCCCAAAGGCACATTGTTAGATTAATTCATAATAATTAAGGCTGAATACTGGAACACTAAATATTCTCATGTAATTACTTGTGTCTGCAGAGGAAACATGTCTGTGCATCATCTTTTGTTTGAATGCTCAGTGTTGACCTCTCTCTATCAGGAGAAAGGTACTGAGGTGAATAACTTTGATAATGTCAGTACTGTTTATATGGTTCATATGTTGCTGAAATTGCCATGATCATTTCGCAGTCACAGGTTGCAAAATTTCATATAAAGATCAACAATTTTGTGTACCACTAGGGTATTTCACTTATGTAAATATGCATGTATCAGATGTGGGTTTGAAAGTACGAACATGGATGATAAGTTGAATGTGAAGTTTTTTTTTTTTTTTTTTTTTTTGGTTGTTGTAAAATTAGTCTCTAACAAACCGCTGAACTGAACTGAACTGATATGCACGGACAAACACTTCAAACAAGAATAAAAGACAAAACAATTCTGACAGCTATGAAATAAAGAGCTCTTACTGTTGACTGCCATAATCATTGTTTTTTAACAGGAGCAGTAATACACCACTTCACACTTTTTTCGGGTTAGGGTAGTGTGAAACATTTTAGCCGAAGGTCTACTTGAAGGATGTCTTTTCAGACCTGGGTACTTTGTGTCGTCTGAATGACTGGTTCTCAATCCACACACTGCATTCCACGACAGGCACAACTTCCCTATTTACATTGTCGATATGTGATATCTGGTGGACCTCCAGACTATGAGCTGAGCTGGTAGTTTCAAGACAATCTACATGGAAGTGAGGACTCTTTCTGACTATTGAAAATGCAAAAAAAACTACAGAAAGAATACACTTTACAGGAATACCTCAATTTTTAAAAAGCTAACTGGGATCCTTTCACAAAAAAAATATCAGAATTGACCTGATCGAAAAAATAGTTCTGCCAGGTTTGGAACCTGCAAAAAAAAAAGCCTAACAGATATACTTATAAAACGTTCAAAAATACAGTTCCAATTACTTCATAACAACAAACTGAAGATGCCAAAGACACCATGGTTTGAGTCCAAAACTTTACAAATGGAAAGAAACGGGTTCAGCCTTTGCGCTGCATCACAGACCATCAGGGCCCAATGCTCGAGCCCGTCAACACTGCGTGCTAAAACAACACATACTTTTGATAATAAACAAGTGTCAGTCTTGAAGAGACTTCTGCTCCAAGATGGACTTTAAAAACATACAAGGCAAAGTCTTGAAAATTATGTTTAAAAAATCAAAGGGGAAAAATATCAAACCCTTCCATTCATTACCTGAAACTTGCAGATTGCCGACAAACAAACAGTGAAATTAGTTCAATTGACCTGCAGCAGGTCTGCTCTGGCCTTGATGACACCCAATAAAAAACTTCTTATACATCTCCCTGAAAGCTGTCTTCAGACCTTCTAAACGTCTAGGCAATCATATCTGGACCACACGGCACTTTCCGCCGGTCTTATCGGAAAGCCTCATCCATCCTGCTCCGAAGCCCGTGAAAAGACTCGATAAACACTCTTCCAGTTGTAATCCATAAACACTGACCAGGCCGCCTTTGCAAATGAATGGAACACAAGGTCCAACTCTCGTCTGATGTGGAAGTGGAGTAAAAAGTAGTAAGTAGTACATGGGACTTCTACCTAAAAAAGATAGTGCGGTTTCCAGAATACCGGTGACCTTTTTATCCGTCTTGGACAACCACCATCCGTCGATGCCCCCCTCATTAACAGACAATCATGTGGTTTGCTGTCCTTTTGACGGAGGAGGAAGACACCACTTGGAAATCTGCCAAGGTTATGATCTTAACTACTGTGACTTCTCGCGAGGTCCCTAAACCCCCATGCCCATGTCTTTTTGTGTGCGTACTGTTTGCTGTGTTATAACCCCCCCTCCCATACTGTTCCCCTCTGGCGTACGTCTGCTCGCTTTTTTCCACGGCCAGTTCACAATTTCTGTTGGCCACCATGCTCCGTATAATAATTCCCCGAGCAGGAGTTGGATGCAACCCCGAGGGAAATCTTCTCCTGCTCTCTTCAGCAACCAGCCCAAAAATGTAATGCGATCGGTCAGTTTGATATAAACCAGGGTTCCGCGTCTGCTCTGTTTGTTGGAGGAGTTGCAATCTATGCACCGCGACCACCTATGCTTGCCAACAAGTTCGACCTGCAACTTTGCGTGCGACCAAAAAATGTAACACAGTGGTCCTGAGGACAAATGGATTTCCTCTTCACAGGTAACAAAAAATATTTATAGGAATACACTTCATATCTCTCGCAGTATTTGCTGACTTTTAAATTATGCTAGATGAGTTCCTCATTCAAGCCGTGGCAGGAAGCCAACATGCTGGGGATGTGTGTGTTGTGTGTGTGTCGTGTGTGTGTGGGACGTGTGTGTGTGTGGGTGAGCGCAACACGCCGCGCGCGCGCCTTCTTTGAAGGTTTTAAATAACTCGGAAGCCTGTTTCCGTCAAGTTAGTAGATTCATGTTGGGGGACGGGGCTCGCCCTGCTCCCATTGTCCCGCGCTCCTAGGTCATGGAACCTTGGCAGGTGCGATCAGTCCAGGAAGGCCGCGTGACGTGTGACGAAGGGATACGGCACCACGCCTGACGCGACA
>JADBJO010009933.1:12500-15000 GCA_016801955.1 Conus betulinus
ATATCTGACCAGAAGTCATATATACCAGTAATACCAATATCTGACCAGAAGTCATATATACCAGTATCTGATCAGAAGTTTCAAAATACCAATATTTGACCAGAAGTCATATATACCAGTATCTGATCAGAAGTTTCAAAATACCAGTATCTGACCAGAAAGTCATATATACTAATATTTGACCAGAAGTCATGTGTTAGTCGGTTTTCTCCCCATTTGAGTTGGTCTCCTCCTTGGAGACTATAAGCTTGCTGAAGGCTCACTTTGAGAAACATATATTATTCACCCACTCAAGCACATACTGTAGGTTAGGCAGAATTATCTATCACCGCAAATATGAACACTTATCTCCCCCTATTTCTTCAATATAACACATAAGAGCAAGCTTTGTTTATATATATATATTATGTATGTAGGCTTAAGTTATAGACCTGTTGCTAAAAGATCGAAACATGCAGACGGATAACAAACTATTTAAAATCCCGTAAAGAAGAAACAGTTTTGCATACAGGCCAATAATTTTACATCCGCTCTGATCTTTTAAAAGGTGAGGAAGCTCTGTGGTACATTTCATGTCGTGTACCACTCACAGTGAAATATATTCTTTTAAATGTTGGGACTTGCATGATGTGAGACATAAACATTTTACAGAAGCTTCCATGAAAACCTTGTTCAGGGATGTTCCACCTGATGTGATTTTTGAATATCTGAAAGAGATAAGCATTTTGTCATCTGATCTAAGATTTTATGGAAAAGATTCATAACATAATCTCTGTGTGTTTTTAGAAGATTTTTTTAAAGGGTTGTGTGAATGAGTTTTTGATTGATTGATTTTTTTTTCTAATAATGACTTCTGGGTTGTCTTCAACGTAGCCCCGATATGGCCATTTGCGGTCGGTTGGGCTATACGCAACGTTAACTTACCTTCTTAACATGTATGTCTGTATGAACAGGACTTTCAATGTTAGGACTGCCAGTAACCAAATGTAAACAAATTGCAAAATGCTTGAGCATGTCTGTCATGATTGCGTCTAGGCGTGTTTGGTCAAGGCGTAGTCACCTCATGAACCAGCCTTGAAACTGACAGATGCTGACTTTCAAACTGTGCTATAAATAGTATTAGATGTATAAAGCTGACTAAAGCACTGACAGACAAAGAATTAGAGCCAGCTGGTGAGAGAAAGAAGACGTGGGGGGACGAGAGAGAGAGAGAGAGAGAGAGAGAGAGAGAGAGGGAGGGAGTATATGAAAGATTTTTATCGATGCGCCTGCAATCTGGACTACTGTGCATTGTTGTTGATTTGACAAGTTGATGCATTTAAGTATTGATATGTATGTATATATGTATGCATGTATGTATATATGTATGTGTCTGTCTATCTATCTACAAACATATGGATATGATTTACATGTTTAAACGCATTTCAACATAAAATAATCTATGTTCATGTTGCATTATACTAGTAAGTCTATGTCGGTCTTGTGAGGTGGTTGTACTTTTTGATGATGTAGAGTGACGGATTGTATTGTCTTCGTTAGTCATCAACTCTGTATTTCTGTGACGTCACAAGCGATGATGATCAAAACGAAGCAGCTCCCTGTCATGGGACCGTTTATATATTAAACGGCACCAGCACCGACAACAAATCAATATTAAGCGAGACTGTCACAGTCAACAGCAAACTTTATCACATCAATACTGATAATGGTGAAACACCAAGCAATATTTACAGACACACCACCAGCACTGTGGCGAAGTGGTTAGTGTCACAGACTCCTGGCTGGAAGGTCGTGGGTTCGCGGAGCCGTTTATTTGTGATATTTTTCTGCCCCGACCGGCTGTTATTCACACGGGCTCAATTGGGAGGGCAGGGTCATATTATGAAATTAAGCCTAGAGTAAAGTCCTGTGGTGCAGTCTCAGACCAGAATGGAAATCCGTGGCATCCTCCGCATCATCCTCATCCTCATCGATCAGGATTTTAAACAAAAAGGTCATAAATTATGTGGCCCTTCATGTCCTGCTGTTTACAGTGACCTCAGATTCAATATCCTCTCCACGTCTACAGCCTTAGTTTGATTCTGTCGAAGTCACCGGTATTGGTAAATTCATGGGCATTGTCGTTGGACGGGTGTAGTGGCGCCCTCCAGAGAGAGAGAGAGCTCAGTCACGCCGATTCTATGACCAAGTAATACTAGTCGTCAATCGGGGGCTTAGTTGGTAGTGTCCTGCGTCTGTTGGATCAGAACAGGCGCCGTTGAACACTACCGAAGGGAATCGGCAGCAGTGCAGTGTCTCTCCTCCGGTGGGTTGCCTCTTGACGACTTAACATTGACTGTACCCTGAGGGTTGTCGGTGCCGGGACTGTGGTGTGACGGGCTGGGCTGTAGCAGTGGACGGGGGACGGGGTGGGGTGGGTAGTGATTGAGCGGCGTGAGTGCAATGCCACTGAGGTGGCACAGAAGATGTGACAGGAAAAAATGTTGTTCTTCACCTACTG